>OX463239.1:45249390-45269390 GCA_949820135.1 Sylvilagus floridanus | reverse complement strand
AAATGGAGAGGAGTCCAAATTGGCTTTATTTTTTTAAGAAGAAATCACTTTTATTTGCTTTCTCCATTTCAAAAAGTATTGCCTCAAATTACTAAAACTAGTTGATATGCAAAACAAAGCCATAAACAAATAAATATCACAACCTAGTCCAAATTTAGGTGAGCCTGAGAAAATTACCTTTTGATACTTATTATTGCATTGAAGGCCCTTTAAGAAGAGTATATAACACAAAGGATTTTATCAGTCTTTATGTAAAGGAGCTTGACTTGAAACTTCTGTTTAGTCTGATCACTGATATGAATGATAGACAAGGACATATGTTTGTTCACTGCATGCATAACAGAGAGAAGAGTGGGTATGGAAGTAAAAGAAAGGATTAAAATGTGTGACACAATCTAACTTCTAAATCTAAATAAAAGTTGTCTACTGGTATTATAACCCAAATTAAGAAAAGTAGTATATAAGGAGTCAGCACTGTGGCATGTAGGTTAAGCTTCTGCCTGCAGCATTGGCATCTCATATGGATGCTGGTTTGAGTCTTGCCTGCTCCACTTCCAAACCAGCTGCCTGCTAATGGCCTAGGAAAACAGTGGAAGATGGCCCAAGTGCTTGGGCCCCTGTACCCAACATGAGAGACCCCAGAAGAAGCTCCTGGTTTCTGCCTTCAGATCAGCCCTGCTCAGGCCATTGGGGCCATCTGGGGAAAGAATCAGTGGATGGAAGACCTGTCTCTCTGTCTCTCCCTCTCACTGTCTGTAACTCTGCTTCTCAAATAAATAATTTTTTTTTTTTAATTTGAAAGTTAGAGTTACACAGAGAGAGGAGAGGAAGAGAGAGAGAGAGAGAGGTCTTCCATTTGCTGATTCACTTCCCAATTGGCTGCAATGGCCAGAGCTTTGCTGATCCAAAGCCAGGAGCCAGGAGCTTCCTCTGGATCTCCCACGTGGGTGCAGAGGTCCAAGGTCTTGGGCCATCTTCTACTGCTATCCCTGGCCATAGTAGAGCGCTAGATTGGAAGTGTAGCAGCCGGAACCTGAACCAGCGCCCATATGGGATGCCCGCACTGCAGGCTGTGGCTGTAACTGCTATACCACAACGCTGGCCCCATCAAATAAATAATAAATCTTAAAAAAAAAAGAGGGAAAATTAGCATGAGATTTCATATGTGAGGGTTCCTCAGAAAGTTCACACACAAAAAAACTCTGAAATCCACGCATAGCTTTTTCACAATATGTATTTTCCATGAACTTTTTGAAGCTATCCCCTATATAAATGATAAATAAATAAATAATAAGAAGAGACAAAATTTCCTTACTGAAGAAATCCAAATAATATATCTCAATAACCCTCCCCTCAGGAGACGGAATTTAATCACTCCTCTAACTTGGGTGTGGACTAGATTTAGTAGCTTGTTTCCAAAGACCAGAGTAACTTTACAGTGGAGAAATCTGGCAAAAACTACACCAACCAAGAGAGTATGGAAACACAATCAATGATAAGTCATACTGACATCATATATCCCTTGGTAAGAGAACTTCATTCTTGTGCTATTTTTTGAAAACCCACAAGAAAAACATTAGACAGCCAAATTGAAGATATTATATGGAATATCCAACCAATAAATTTCTTGGAAACATCCTGGCTACGAAAAATAAGGAAAGTCTGATAACTGCCACATATCAGAGGAGACACAGGAAACTTGCCAACTACATATAGTGTGGAATCTTGGATTGGATGCTGAAACAGAAGGCCATTAATGGAAAAACTGGAGAAACTGGAAATGACATCTTAAGTTTAGTTGATAATCATGTACCAATGTAGGTCTTTCAGTGTTGACAGTATCACACTAATTAAACATAGTAATATCAGACATAACTAAAACCAAGTGATGAATACAGGGAGATTTCTCTATACCTCTTTGGCAACTTTTCTGTAAAACTAGAATTATTCTAAAATGAAAATTTTATTTAAAAATTGAAGAGCTTTTTAGTAGACTTGCTGCACCCAGAAAAGACCTCATGAGAAATGTAACACTTTTATTATATAACCTGTTGCATTCACCAACTCTTGCTGCTTTTTAGAGAGCAATTAAGAATTCCTGAAGTAGAGACTCACATTGTGGTGCAGTGGGTTAAGTCATGCCTGCAACCCCAGCATCCCACATTGGAGCAACAGTTCAAATCCAGGTTGCTCTGTTTCTGATCCAGCTCCCAGTTAATGTACCAGGGATGACAAGAGAAGACGGCCCAAGTTTGTGGGCCCCTGCCACCCATGTGGGAGACCTAGGTGGAATTCTGGCCTCCTGGCTACAGCTTGGTCCAGCCCTGGGGCCATGGCAGCCCACAGGGGAGTGAACCTGCAGATGGAGATCTCTCTCTCTCTCTCTGTTGCTCTGCATATCAAATAAATAAATTAGTGCTTTTTAAAAAGAATTCCTGAAGTATAAAATATGAATAACTGAAGCCTGAAAAAAGGAAATTTCCATAAAAGTAGGTCTAAACACATGCTGTTGTTTTGTTACTGTATGATAAAATAAACAAGAAAAAATTAAGGAAATTGAAGCTAGCCTCTATTCTGTGAAGCATTAATAAGCCCATATTAATTTCTCCCCCATACAGAACATTATAAAAAGTGTATCAGGGTGGCTGGCGCCGTGGCTCAATAGGCTAATCCTCCACTTGCGGCACTGGCACACCGGGTTCTAGTCCAGTTTCGGGCACCGGATTCTGTCCTGGTTGCCCATCTTCCAGGCCAGCCCTCTGCTGTATCCGGGAGTGCAGTGGAGAATGGCACAAGTGCTTGGGCCCTGCACCCCATGGGAGACCAGGAGAAGCACCTGCCTCCTGCCTTTGGATCAGCACGGTGCGCCGGCCACAGCGCGCCGGCCGCGGCGGCCATTGGAGGGTGAACCAACGGCAAAGGAAAACCTTTCTCTCTGTCTCTCTCTCCCTCTGTCCACTCTGCCTGTCAAGAAAAGAAAAGAAAAGAAAAGAAAAGAAAAGAAAAGAAAAGAAAAGAAAAGAAAAGAAAAGAAAAGAAAAGAAAAGAAAAGAAAAGAAATAAAAAAGTATATCAGGGCTAGCTCTGTGGTGCAGTAGAAGGCTAAGTTTCCACCTGCTGCACTGGCATCCCACATGGGGACCAGTTCATGTCTTGGCTGCTTCTCTTCTGATCCAGCTCCCTGCTAATGGCCTGAGAAGGCAGTAGAAGATGGTCCAAGTGTTTGGGTCCCTGTGCCCACATGGGAGACCAGGAAGAAGCTTCTGGCTTCTGGGTTTGGATCGGCTCAGCTCTGGCTGTTGTGGTCATTTGAGGAGTGAACCAGAAGATGGAAGATCTTTTTCTCTGTTACTCCCTCTCTCTCTATAACTCCAACTCTCAAATAAATAAATAAATCTTTTTTTTTTTAAAGTATTTCATGAAGTTTCAGATGGACTCTCAAATCATCAGGGAATTCAAATTTCAAGAATACCTAAAGATGTAAATTAATCCCGTTATATGTCAAGTAACTTTATTGGAATATAATCACCTACTGCTACCAAATTCACTGCCATTTGAGCTCCTACAATATGCCAAGCACCATGCTGGGCAAATTACAAAATCATCTTTAATTTGCACAACACTGAATGGGAGATGTTGTTAGGTAATTTTAAGGAAGAGTTAGCCACAGATCCCAAAGATGTTATCCAAGGTGATGGCTACTAGGATCAAATTGGGATACCATTTCAACAAGTGGAAATATGCATAAACTGTAATAGATGAGTTTTTTGTTTAAGATTTTATTTATTTATTCAAAAGTCAGAGTTACACAGAGAGAAGAGAGAGAGAGAGAGAGAGAGAGGTCTTCCATCCAATGGTTCACTCCCCAGTTGGCCGCAATGGCCGGAGCTTTGCTGATCCAAAGCCAGGAGCCAGGAGCTTCCTCCGGATCTCCCACATGGGTGCAGGGGCCCAAGGATTTGGGCCATCTTCTACTGCTTTTCCAGGCCATAGCAGAGAGCTGGATCAGAAGTGGAGCAGCCGGGCCTAGAACTGGCACCCACATGGGATGCCGGCACTTCTGGCCAGGGTGCCAACCCGCTGCACCACTGTGCCAGCCCCAGATGAGATTTAAGCAAAAAGAAGACAAACTTCTGTGAAAGCTAAGCACTTCAGCAACATCTAAATGATGTTAATTTACATTCATTAAGTAACGGGAAGAGGGTCCTGGCATTGCAGAGTAGCAGGTTAAGCCTCTGCCTATGATGCTGGCATCCCATATGGGCACTGGTTCGAGACCAGCTGCTCTTCTTCTATCTAGCTCCTGCTAATGCATACAGGACAGCAGCAGAATATGGCCTGAGTGCTTGGGTCCCTGCACTCATGTGGCAGATTCAGAAGAAACTCCGAGGACCGGGCTTCAGCTTGGCCCAGCACCAGCCATTGCGGCCACCTGGTGAGTCAACCAGTGGATGGAAGATCCCTCTCTCTGTCTCTGGCTCTCCCTCTTTTTCTATAACTCTGCCTTTAAAATAAACAAAAAATAAATCTTAAATAAATAAATGTAAAAGCAAAACTCTAAAATCAGAAGACCTAGGTTCCTTCACTCATTCACTGTTTTTGTTTGTCCTTTTTTTTAGATTGATTTATTTACTTGAAAGTCAGAGTTACACAGAGAGAGGAGAGGCAGAGAGAGAGAGGTCTTCTATCCGATGGTTCACTCCCCAATTGGCTGCAACGGCTGGAGCTGCGCCGATCCAAAGCCAGGAGCCAGGAGCTTCCTCTGGGTCTCCCATGTGGGTACAGGGATTTAAGGACTTGGGCCATCTTGTACTGCTTTCCCAGGCCATAGCAGAGAGCTGGATCAGAAGTGGAGCAGGCAGGTCTCGAACCTGTGCCCATATGGAATACTGGTGCTTCAGGCCAGGGCATTAACTTGATGTGCCACAGTGCTGGCCCCTTGTTTGTCCATTTGTACAGTCAGGAAAATAATTATGAATAGCATCGGAGTAAGAAGGCCTGAATGATCCAAGTTCAGGTCCCAGCTCTTATCCTTTCTAACTATGACTAGGCTCATCAATCATCCTGAACTTCAGTTTATCATTTATAAGCCTGAAATAACATTTGCCTTAATTATGTGAAAGGGTTCTTATATAGGTGGAATAGAATATATCAAAACTTTATAAACTACAGAGTTCTATTAAAATGTTTCATGCATTATCTATAAAATTCATTAATATTGTCTCAATCCCAGAGTCACAAGTAAATAGTATGCACACTCTCTACAAAATATTTACTTCAAATCAACAAATATTTATGGATTTGGGGCTAGGAAGATGAATCAAGACAGGAACACTGAGCCAACAAAAACTCAGTTCTGTATTAGTTATATATAAAATATCTTCTTAGACTGAAAAATAAAAGTGAGAAAACTGGAGTTTAGATGGCTTGGTAAAGACAATAAAACATTCACCTTAATCAATCTTAGCAAGAATAAGCTTGGTAAGCTTCATTAAAATACAATTATTCACTTTTGCTTTTAGGCTTGTAACAAGAGTAAGCAGGGAGCATGTAGGCTTGGGTGATGCAAGTTTAAACTCTAGCTCCTGTTAGCTTATATGCAAGGACATCTCAGATCAACCATGACTGAAAAGGCCAAGGCATGGGACCTGAATGGAGTAGAAATCATTGACTACTTATCAAATGTTATATTTTATGTTCTTACAAAGTGAAAGAAAATAGCTCACATTGTCTGCATATTATTATCTGGTTAATAAATAAATACTATTCATATTTTCCAAGAACGTTGTTTAATCAAGCTTCTCAAGCAAATCTATTAACTCTAAAAAAAGACTTACAAAAAGAAGCAGGAAAAAGACTTACTTTTGTAAATATATTAGCATCTTCTCATGAATTAGGAGAAAGTGGAATTCCTAAATTCTCAAACCGTGACGTAATATTGGTTTTATTGATTCTCTGTACAATTTGTGGGAGTACCCAATCATTATTTTGACAGTTTTATCATAAGGTAATAGACTTCCTTTTAGATAATTGCAGTTACCACATTCAATTTTAACCTTCCATAGGATTTTTTCCTAGATACAGCTTACTGGCAGTGCTAGATCACATTACTTTCTTTTTATAGCTATACACACAAAGCATTTTCGGCGTTACACCTAATTATGTCAGCACAATAACAATTTAAAAGCTCATCATTAAGAAGTAAAGGTTAAGCACTTATATGTTAAGACTTCTTTTTATAAAGACATACTGTAGGATATGACACAAGTAAATGAATTACGTATGTACTTAAATGTCTGTGGGAGAGTTACAAAAACATAAGACCTCGTTGTGGGCAAACTGGGAAATCTGATGAGTTTGTGTCAAGGCAATAATATTTGTTAATTATAGTACTGACTTCAAGTTTTCTGACTCATGAAAATTATTTGGTTACGTGTCAACACAAAATTGTGCTAACAAAATATGCCTTTTCCATAAAAATGCAGTTTAACACAACAGTTAGGAAGATGGGATTGTAATCACACTGTCACTACTTACTGTGTGATCTGGGGCAAACTATCTGAATTCTCAGCAATTTGACTGCTTCACTTGTCAATGGGGAAAACACTGCTACTTGTCTCATCAAGTTTTGAGGATCAAATGTCCACTTAAGTTGAGTCCTTCAAAAGTACCTGGCATGTAATATATACTACACAAAGTATCAGACAATATGAGTATTGCCTATCTGAACTGCCACTATCAGCTAAAATCAAATAAGGACACAGGAGGCATCAAAACCCTATGGTGATCTAAGCTAGTAGATGAGGTGAAAGAAATAGAAGAAGAGCCAAGAGATGAACTACTCACGGGATGGGGGAGTATGAGGTACCCTAACCTCAGAAGAAAAATAAAAATATAAAGTTTAATTATATTTTGTAGAAAGTACAAATGGAAAAAATGAAGTAAGCTGAAAGGAAATCTAAACACCAAAATCAAAACTGGTGTCCATGCTTAACACTAAATGGGAGAAAACAGCACAAGATTTATCCCATATCTACTACAGAGGCACAACATAATTAAGAACACAGGTTCTCTGGCTCGTGTGTATGTATAGCGGAATACATGAGTGCTAGCGGAAATGGAATACAACTGAAGGCCAGGAGACTGCAGAAATGACAAATTACAAAGAGGCTACATTTAGTTACCACTCAACTGTCCAGCCTCCTGAAAATACCAGCCACGATAATTCCCAATCTAGTGCATTTCATCATTTGGCTAGGGAGCCACTTGACTTTCCATTCTACCATGTCTACATTCCATTTCATAATTATAAAACTGTCAAGTAAATATTGAGTGTGTCTTGATAGGTTTAGGCAAAAGTTATGTCTACTTGTCCATCAACTTGTTTTTTTTTTATAATGCTTTTATTTAAAGAATATAAATTTCCAAAATACAGCTTATAGATTACAATGGCTTCCCCCCCACAACTTCCCTCCCACCCGCAACCCTCCCCTTTCCCACTCCCTCTCCCCTTGCTTCACATCAAGGTTCATTTTCAATTCTCTTTATATACAGAAGATCAGTTTAGTATATATTAAGTAAAGATTTCAACAGTTTGCCCTCACATAGCAACACAAAGTGAAAAATACTGTTGGAATACTAGTTATAGTATTAATTCACAATGTATAGCACATTAAGGACAGAGATTCTACATGATATATATTTTTTAAATTGATTAATTTTCTATGCAATTTCCAATTTAACACCAAGATTTTTTTCATTTTTAATTATATTTATGTACAGAAGATTGATTCAGTATATACTAAGTAAAGATTTCATCAGTTTGCACCCACAAAGAAACACAAAGTGTAAAAATACTGTTTCAGTACTAGTTATAGCATTACTTCACATTGGACAACACATTAAGGACAGATCCCACATGAGACGTAAGTACACAGTGACTCCTGAAGTTGATTTAACAATTTGACACTCTTGTTTATGGCGTCAGTAATCTCCCTAGGGTCTAGTCATGAGTTGCCGAGGCTATGGAAGCCTTTAGGGTTTGCTGACTTCAATCTTATTCCAACAGGGTCATAGTCAAAGTGGAGGTTCTCTCCTCCCTTCAGAGAAAGGTACCTCCTTCTTTGATGGCCCCATTCGTTCCACTGGGATCTCACTTGCAGAGATCTTTCATTTAGGTCTTCTTTTTTTTTTTTTTTTTTTTTTGCCACAGTGTCTTGGCTTTCCATGCCTAGAATATTCTCATGGGCTCTTGAGCCAGATCTGAATGCCTTAAGGTCTGATTCTGAGGCCAGAGTGCTATTTAGGACATCTGCCATTCTATGAGTCTGCTGTGTATCTCGCTTCCCATGTTGGATCATTCTCTCCCTTTTTCATTCTATCAGTTAGTATTAGCAGACACTAGTCTTGTTTGTGTGATCCCTTTGACTCTTAGACCTATCAGTGTGATCAATTGTGAACTGAAATTGATCACTCGGACTAGTGAGATGGCCTTGGTACATGCCACCTTGATGGGATTGAATTGGAATCCCCTGGCACAATTCTAACTCCATCATTTGGGGCACGACTGATTGAGCATGTCCCAAATTGTACATCTCCTCCCTCTCTTATTCCCACTCTTATATTTCACAGGGATCACTTTTCAGTTAAAATTTAAACACCTAAGAATAATTGTTTGTTATTTACATCAACTTGATTTTTTAAAAGAAGTAAAGAACGAACAGTTCTTTAATTGGAACAAGGATAAAATACAAGGGTACTTCAAAAAGTTTATGGAAAAATGAAAAGTTAGACATGGAAAATGTGGATACTATTAAAAAACCCAACATTCGGGTTCTAGGTGTTCCTGAAGGTATGGAGAGGGAGAAAGGATTAGAAGGCCTTTTTAGGGAGATACTAGCAGAAAACTTTCCAGGCTTGGAGAAAGACAGAGAAATCCTAATCCAGGAAGCTCATAGAACCCCTAATAAACATGACCAAAAGAGATCCTCTGCACGACATATTGTAATTAAACTCACCACAGTGAAGCAAAAAGAAAAGATCCTAAAATGTGCAAGAGAGAAACGGCAGATTACTCTCAGAGGATCTCCAATTAGACTTACAGCTGACTTCTCAACTGAAACCCTACAAGCTAGAAGGGAATGGCGAGACATAGCCCAGGTGCTTAGAGAGAAAAACTGCCAGCCCAGAATATTATACCCTGCAAAGCTCTCATTTGTTAATGAAGGTGAAATAAAGACCTTTCATAACAAACAAAAATTGAAAGAATTTGTTGCCACTCGTCCAGCCCTGCAAAAGATACTTAAAGACGTGTTACACACAGAAACACAGAAACACGACCATCAACATGAAAGAAGGTAAACGAAGGGAACCTCACGGCAAAAGATCACAGGGAATTCAAAGCATACATTAGAAAATATCTGGCAAATGGCAGGGCAAACTTACCACTTATCAATAGTCACATTGAACGTTAAAGGTCTAAACTGTCCTGTTAAAAGACAGAGATTGGCTGATTGGGTTAAGGAACAAAAACCATCTATTTGCTGCCTACAAGAAACACATCTTTCCAACGAAGATCCATACAGACTGAAAATAAAAGGATGGAACAAGATATACCACGCCAACAGAAATGAAAAAAGAGCGGGTGTAACCATCTTAATATCGGACTACATAAACTTTAACACAAAAACTGTTAAGAGAGACAAAGAGGGGCACTATATAATGATTAAGGGATCAATACTACAGGAAGATATAACAATTCTCAATGTATATGCACCTAATTACAGGCCACAGGTTTATTTACAAAATTTGTTAAGAAACTTAAAGGGAGACTTAGACCCCAACACAATAGTACTGGGGGACTTCAATACTTCACTCACAGATATTGACAGATCGATAGGACAGAAGATCAACAAGGAGACAGTAGATTTAAACAACACTATAGCCCAAATGGATCTAACAGATATCTACAGAACTTTTCATCCTACACAGAAAGCATTCACATTCTTCTCAGCAGCACATGGAACCTACTCTAGGATTGATCACATATTAGGCCATAAAGCAAGTCTCAGCAAATTCAAAAGAATTAGAATCATACCATGCAACTTCTCAGACCATGAGGGAGTGAAGTTGGAAATTAGCAACTCAGGAATCTCTAGAGCATATGCAAACACATGGAGATTGAACAACATGCTCCTGAATGAACAATGGGTCACTGAAGAAATCAAACGAGAAATCAAAAATTTTCTGGAAGTAAATGAGGATAACAGCACAACATACCAAAACTTATGGGATACAGCAAAAGCAGTGTTAAGAGGAAAGTTTATATCAATAGGTGCCTACATCAAGAAACTGGAAAGGCACCAAATAGATGAGCTTTCAATGCATCTCAAGGATCTAGAAAATTTGCAGCAAACTAGACCCAAATCTAGTAGAAAAAGAGAAATAATCAAAATCAGAGAAGAAATCAACAGGATTGAATCCAAAAAAACATTACAAAAAATCAGCCAAACGAGGAGCTGGTTTTTTGAAAAAATAAACAAGATTGACACCCCATTGGCCCAACTAACTAAAAAAAGAAGAGAAAAGACCCAAATCAGTAAAATCAGAGATGAAAAAGGAAATATAACAACAGACACCACAGAAATCAAAAGAATCATCAGAAATTACTACAAGGACTTGTATGCCAGCAAACAGGGAAACCTATCAGAAATGGATAGATTCCTGGACACATGCAACCTACCTAAATTGAACCAGGAAGACATAGAAAACCTAAACAGACCCATAAGTGAGTCAGAAATTGAATCAGTAATAAAGGCCCTCCCAACAAAGAAAAGCCCAGGACCAGATGGATTCACTGCTGAATTCTACCAGACATTTAAAGAAGAACTAACCCCAATTCTTCTCAAACTATTCAGAACAATCGAAAAAGAGGGAATTCTCCCAAATTCCTTCTATGAAGCCAGCATCACCTTAATTCCTAAGCCAGAAAAAGATGCAGCATTGAAAGAGAATTACAGACCAATATCCCTCATGAACATAGATGCAAAAATCCTCAACAAAATTCTGGCCAATAGACTGCAACAACACATCAGAAAGATCATCCACCCAGACCAAGTGGGATTCATCCCTGGTATGCAGGGATGGTTCAATATTCGCAAAACAATCAACGTGATACACCACATTAACAGACTACAGAAGAAAAACCATATGATTATCTCACTAGACGCAGAGAAAGCATTCGATAAAATTCAACACCCTTTCATGATGAAAACCCTAAGCAAACTGGGAATAGAAGGCACATTCCTCAATACAATCAAAGCAATTTATGAAAAACCCACGGCCAATATCCTATTGAATGGGGAAAAGTTGGAAGCATTTCCACTGAGATCTGGTACCAGACAGGGATGCCCACTCTCACCACTGCTATTCAATATAGTGCTGGAAGTCTTAGCCAGAGCTATTAGGCAAGAAAAAGAAATTAAAGGGATACAAGTTGGGAAGGAAGAACTCAAACTATCCCTCTTTGCAGACAACATGATTCTTTATTTAGGGGACCCAAAGAACTCTACTAAGAGATTATTGGAACTCATAGAAGAGTTTGGCAAAGTAGCAGGATATAAAATCAATGCACAAAAATCAACAGCCTTTGTATACACAGACAATGCCACGGCTGAGGAAGAACTGCTAAGATCAATCCCATTCACAATAGCTACAAAAACAATCAAATACCTTGGAATAAATTTAACTAAGGACATTAAAGATCTCTACAATGAAAATTACAAAACCTTAAAGAAAGAAATAGAAGAGGATACCAAAAAATGGAGAAATCTTCCATGCTCATGGATTGGAAGAATCAATATCATCAAAATGTCCATTCTCCCAAAAGCAATTTACAGATTCAACGCAATACCAATCAAGATACCGAGGACATTCTTCTCAGATCTGGAAAAAATGATGCTGAAATTCATATGGAGACACAGGAGACCTCGAATAGCTAAAGCAATCTTGTACAACAAAAACAAAGCCGGAGGCATCACAATACCAGATTTCAGGACATACTACAGGGCAGTTGTTATCAAAACAGCATGGTACTGGTACAGAAACAGATGGATAGACCAATGGAACAGAATAGAAACTCCAGAAATCAATCCAAACACCTACAGCCAACTTATATTTGATCAACGATCCAAAACCAGTCCCTGGAGTAAGGTCAGTCTGTTTAATAAATGGTGCTGGGAAAACTGGATTTCCACGTGCAGAACCATGAAGCAAGACCCCTACCTTTCACCTTACACAAAAATCCATTCAACATGGATTAAAAATTTAAACCTACGACCCGACACCATCAAATTACTAGAGAGCATAGGAGAAACCCTGCAAGACATAGGTACTGGCAAAGACTTCTTGGAAAAGACCCCAGAAGCACAGGCACTGAAAACTAAAATTAACTACTGGGATTGCATCAAATTGAAAAGTTTCTGTACTGCAAAAGAAACAGTCAGGAAAGTGAATAGGAAACCGACAGAATGGGAAAATATATTTGCAAACTATGCAACAGATAAAGGGTTGATAACCAGAATCTACACAGAAATTAAGAAACTCCACAACATCAAAACAAACAACCCACTTAAGAGATGGGCCAAGGACCTCAATAGACATTTTTCAAAAGAGGAAATCCAAATGGCCAACAGACACATGAAAAAATGTTCAAGATCCCTAGCAATCAGGGAAATGCAAATCAAAACCACAATGAGGTTTCACCTCACCCCGGTGAGAATGGCTCACATTCAGAAATCCACCAACAATAGATGCTGGAGAGGATGTGGGGAAAAAGGGACACTAATCCACTGTTGGTGGGAATGCAAACTGGTGAAGCCACTATGGAAGTCAGTCTGGAGATTCCTCAGAAACATGAATATAACCCTACCATTCAACCCAGCCATCCCACTCCTTGGAATTTACCCAAAGGAAATTAAATTGGCAAACAAAAAAGCCGTCTGCACAGCAATGTTTATTGCGGCTCAATTCACAATAGCTAAGACTTGGAACCAACCCAAATGCCCATCAACAGTAGACTGGATTAGGAAATTATGGGACATGTACTCTACAGAATACTATACAGCAGTCAAAAACAATGAAATCCGGTCACTTGCAACAAAATGGAGGAATCTGGAAAACATCATGCTGAGTGAATTAAGTCAGTCCCAAAGAGACAAATATCATTTGTTTCCCTTGATTGGCGATGACTAACTGAGCACCAAAGGGGAAACCTGTTGAAGTGAAATGGACACTATGAGAAACAGTGACTCGATCAGATCTTGTGCTGACTGTTGTTGTACAATGTAATACTTTATCCATGGTAGTATTTTTTTTTTCTTTATCCTAGTACTAGAGGTTGAACTCTGTAATTAACACAGAATTATTCTTAGGTGTTTAAATTTTAACTGAAAAGTGATCTCTGTGAAATATAAGAGTGGGAATAAGAGAGGGAGGAGATGTAAAACTTGGGACAGGCTCAATCGGAACGGCCCCAAATGATGGAGTTAGAATTGTGCCAGGGGTTTCCAATACAACCCCATCAAGGTGGCATGTACCAAGGCCATCTCATTAGTCCAAGTGATCAATTTCAGCTCACAATTGATCACACTGATAGGTCTAAGAGCCAAAGGGATCACACAAACAAGACTAGTGTCTGCTAATACTAACTGATAGAATGAAAAAGGGAGAGAATGATCCAACATGGGAAGCAGGATACACAGCAGACTCATAGAATGGCAGATGTCCTAAATAGCACTCTGGCCTCAGAATCAGCCCTTAAGGCATTCGGATCTGGCTCAAGAGCCCATGAGAATATTTTAGGCATGGAAAGCTAAGACACTCTGGAAAAAACAGAAGACCTAAATGAAAGATCTCTGCGAGTGAGATCCCAGTGGAAAGAACGGGGCCATCAAAGAAGGAGGTACCTTTCTCTGAAGGGAGGAGAGAGCTTCCACTTTGACTATGGCCCTGTGGGAATAAGATCGAAGTCGGCTAACCCTAAAGGCTTCCATAGCCTCGGCAACTCATGACCAGAGCCTAGGGAGATTACTGACGCCATAAACAAGAGTGTCAAATTGTTAAATCAACATCAGGAGTCACTGTGTACTTGCATCTCATGGGGGATCTGTCCTTAGTGTGTTATCCAATGTGAAGTGATGCTATTACTAGTACTGAAACAGTATTTTTACACTTTGTGTTTCTGTGTGGGTGCAAACTGATGAAATCCTTACATAGTATATATTGAATCGATCTTCTTTATATAAAGATAATTGCAAATGAAAAAAAAAATCTTGGTGTTAAACTGGAAATTGCATAGACAATTAATCAATTTTTAAAAAAAAAAAAAATCATGTAGGATCTCTGTCCTTAATGTGCTGTACATTGTGAATTAATACTATAACTAGTACTCCAACAGTATTATCATTTTGTGTCTCTATGCGAGGGCAAACCGTTGAAATCTTTACGTAATACGTACTAAATTGATCTCCTGTGTATAAAAAGAATTGAAAATGAATCTTGATGTGAATGGAAGGGGAGAGGGAGCGGGAAAAGGGGAGGGTGGGGGGAGGGAGGGAAGTTGTGTGTGGGGGGAGCCATTGTGGTCCATGAGCTGTTCTTTGGAAATTTATATTCTTTAAATAAAAGCTTTATAAAAAAAAAAAAAAAAAAAAAAAAAAAAGAAACTGTATTTATATGAGAAAAAAAAAATGTATATTATGTCAATTTTTTGCATTAAAATGAAATCATACATTTAACCCTTTTCTCACAAGTTTTTTGGAATACTCTCATAAAATTTATAATCCAAAGTAACTACAACTACTCTTAAGATAAAAAATACATGTACTAAGTTAATGTGTTTCTAAAGGAAAAAAAATCAATATGGTTTTGCAAAAAAATATTCTGTAGTGACCAAAAAATGTCAATAATCCATATTCATACAAAATGTATACATATATAAATGAAAGTATTTTTTTAAGTTCTAAGAAAACTCCATTATATAGGAAACTTTTTTTTATAAGAGAAAGAGAGAGACAGAATCAGATAGCACAACTCTGTTGTTTTAATCCCCAAATGCCAGGGCTGGAGCAGACTGAAGCCAGAAGTCAGGAACCCAAGCATTTCAACCATCACCACTGCCTTCCAGGGTCCACATCAGTAAGTAGGTGGACTCATGGGCCAGAGCTAGGAATCAAATCCAGGCACTCCAATGTGCATGATATGGGCATCTTAACCAGCCTTCACCACTAAGCCAGAGGCTCACCTATGTATTGTAAATTTTTAAAATCACTTTTCTTAAACAGAAAAAAAAAAAGTACAAGAAATCAGGATGAATATACTAGAAAATTTACTATGTATAAGCACCACACACACATGAACCATTTTTTTTTTTACTCCCAGATCCTTCTTGGGATAAAAGTTCCAGTGCAGAGGTGGAGGTGGATGTTATTTATGTTCAAATCATGCAACAACATGTCATAATCCTTGACTCCTTGTGTCTCTTCAGGGTATGAATTAATCCGCAATCTGCAGCCCTTTCCAACTACCATCTCATCATCTCATCTCCCTCCACCCTAACCACCTGTCCAGTGATCAGCTTGTTTTCATATATTAAAATGTTCCTCACAAGTTGTTGAAAAAAATACAAGGGAAAGAACATTAATCAGTAAAATTTTCTACAGTTAGCAGGAGTTACAAGAAGCTCAGCAAGACAACGACATTAATAGCCAAGGTAGGTTATTTCTGAATTTCAAGTACCTATCTGCTTTTACTCATGACCATGGATAATAGAGAGTTCATTAAATACCACTGACTACACTGTATATAAAGCACAGTTGGAATCTAATTTCCAAATTGGAGCCTCTTGAATGACAAAATCTTTCTGTATCATCATTATCATTATTATTTATCATGCAATGAATGTGCTTCTATACTTCTTTTTCAAGCCAGTGAAAATAAGTCATTTTCTCATTCCACCAGTTGTAAAAGGCAAGTATATAAACAGATACAAGAAAATATTTAACTATACATACAATTTTTATTGACAAAGGCTGAGAGACCCAAAAGAAGTCCAAATATCTACCCATGGAATTTCATATGCATTACATAAGGTCAGACCAACAAGCTTCAGAGAAGAGAACAGAGTAAAAATAGAGGTTTTTTTAATTTTAATTTTATTTAAGGTATAAAAATTCCATGTACTCCATATATACAGATTTAGGAACACAATGATACTTCCCACCCCACACTCCCTCCCACTCATGCTTCCTACCCTTCTTTCTCCTTCTTCTCCTATTCCCATACTTACTTTTTACAAAGAACTATTTTCAGCTTACTTTATACCCTTAAGACTAACTCTATACTAAGTAATGAGTTCAATAAATAGTATGCAGAAAAAAAGACTGTTCTTCAACAGTAGAGGACAATATTTTTGAGAAATGGAAAACACAACATGATGTAGAAGCTTACAAAGTCTTCTAGTTAAGCCTTTTCTTACTGTTTTAAATTACATAAGAGACTAAAAAGCACCCAAGTACAAATGTGAAGGTAACAACATTTCCCACGGAATAAATGTATAATCAATAAATGAGAGGTTTGCACAGAGTTGGAAACATTCCCTTTAAAAAGGGCTAGAGAAGCTGCAAGCTTCCTCTCAATGAGGCCTTCATTCCTGGAACATGCCTTAATTCCTTACAGTTACTTTACTATCCTTAAGGGGCAGAAGGAGTTAAGGTGCCATGCAAATAGAGAGTCAATCATTAATAATCTTGAGGATTCATCACTTGAATAACTGAGACTCAAATGAAGGTTCACATATGGGGTGAGTGGTTCTTCCTATTTGAAGTGTCTTAGAAAGAACATTCCATTTACAGATGATCCACAAATCAGCATGTGGGGGCACCCTGTCAGAGAGAAACTATGGTTCCAACTTTATGGAACTACTTTTTCCTTCCTTCATTTAAAACAACTCATACTTTTCTTAGTAGGAGATAGTCCACTTTGGCATCTCAAATTCATCCCACATTCCTTTTCCTTCCCTCAATGTCAGTATCAAATAAGTAGCTGTGTCCTATTGACTTTATTTTTTCCATATCTTCCATTTTAAGCCCTAGTTCAGACCTGAAGTCTGCTAAGGAAAATGCAAGAGCTTATTAATTAGTCTTTCTCACTATATCCAATATCTCTACACTTCAATCTGTTCTACATAGTGTTGCAATTTGGTTGTTAATTGCTATCAACAATACAAAGCTCTGTGTCATGATAAATTTCAAAGTATGTTAAAAGTTATTTATAACATCAACATCATTCCTCTTCAGTGGTATTCTAATATGCTTTCTTGAATCAATATAGTTAATGAAGTAACAGAAAAGCTGTAGAAATTACACATAGTGTTTGCTACTTTTAAGCACAAGATAATCTTCATATTTTCACTCTTACTGAAGAGTACTGTCACTATACGTGTGTGTATGTGTATGTATATATATGTGTGTGTGTGTGTGTGTGTTTGCGTGTGTGTATAAGCTCTGATCATGTCACTCTGATATTCAGTACCATCAATGGCTTCCAACTGCCTGCAAATTTAAATATAAACAACTAAGGCCAGTTGTAGTGTAGAGGATTAAGCTGCCACTTTGACATTTGAATCCCATATTAGAGATCTTGGGATTGAGTCCTACCTCCACATCTGATCCACTTTTCTGCTAATATACACTCTGAAAGGTAATAGATGATGACTCAAGTTCTTGGATCTCTGTCACCTACCTGGTTGGTATAGGAAGAGTTCCTGGCTCCTGGTTTTGGTGTGGTCCAACCCTGGCTATTATGGGCATTTGGGTGTCAACCAGCAAATGTAAGATTTCTCTCTCTCTCTGCCTTTCAAATAAGTACCAATTAACCATTTAAAAAAATAATAATAGAATGAAAAGCAGACTCTAAAAATAATGAATAAATGCCTAGGTTTGGAATTTATTATCTTCTATTATATGACCCCAACTGATTCTGTCCAACTTTAATTTCTACCATGATTGTACATACAAGTACAAGCTTTTAGTTAACAAATCTAGACTGTTCCTAAGCAGCTCTCATGCTTTCCCATTTTCCTTCCTTTGTTCTGTCTTAAATTTTCTTACCCTGCAGCCACACCCAATCCACAAAACCTCCTCTAATTCTACAAACCAAAACATATCTCTCCTTTGACTTCTTTCAGTATGATTTACATCTAAAGGCACAGACAGAATTAGAATTATTATGGACATGTTTCACACATCCCACAAAACTGAGTTTTTTGATGGCTTTTATTCCTTTCTGTCTACTGTAGTACACAGAAATTAGTTAGTGTTCAAATAGCTCTTGACAAACTGCAGAAGAATGAAGAACACAAAGGAATCGATATTCCAGTGTTGTTAGTAAAGGACTGCTCAAAGTCTAATCAGCTTCTCACACCTACTGGATGCTTTCTCACACTTCCTTCTATTAAATCTAGAGTTTTAAAGATTCTTTTCCTCTGTAGCGATGGATTTACACACTGCTAAGACCCCTAACCAGTTTGTCAGAAAACTGAAATTAAGCTAATTGAAAAAGTAAAAACAAAAATTAATAAACTTAGTGGGGAGAATTATTATGGACTCACATACATGTAAGAACACATCCTATTAAGAAAACATACAGGAACAATACAAAAACATTCATTTTTACTGATAATTACATTCAACAATAGTGTTCATTTTTAACTGATCGGCTAACTGTGATTTTTCTCAAAACCACGGAAAATATAGTGTTATTTGGGGAAAAAAATAAAAGCAACAAAAAAATCTTTAAGAAATAAACAAAGCCATCAGTTTTAATGAGGACTGAGCTCTTCTCAATGGTTCTTCAAAAAAATTTTAGCTGACCTTAGATACAGACTAAAGGAATATCAACACATTTAGGTTATACATTTTTTTGATAATCTCCTCACTTTTAATTACATTTTCAACTTCATAACTGCTCAATTTAGGAAAATCTTCAATAACAGAGGTTTTTTTTTTTTTTTTTTTTTTTTTTTTTTTAGACAGGCAGAGTGGACAGTGAGAGCGAGAGAGACAGAGAGAAAGGTCTTCCTTTGCCGTTGGTTCACCCTCCAATGGCTGCTGTGGCCAGTGGGCTGCAGCCAGCACACCACTGTGATCCGAAGCCAGGAGCCAGGTGCTTCTCTTGTTCTCCCATGCGGGTGCAGGGCCCAAGGACTTGTGCCATCCTCCACTGCACTTCCCAGGCCACAGCAGAGTGCTGGCCTGGAAGAGGGGCAACCAGGACAGAATCCGGTGCTCTGACCGGGACTAGAACCCGGGGTGCCAGCGCCGCAGGCAGAAGATTAGCCTATTGAACCGTGGTGCTGGCCTAACTAACAGAGTTCTATGTAGTGTGACTCTTAATAGAAAGGCACAGTTATTAAGTGTGAAACACTCATTTTCTCATTCACTCACTCACACATTTAACATCTGAGACTTAACAGGGAGTATGACTTGTGCTAAATCAGGGGATATCAAATAATAAAAAGAGGTAAAATATCTGGCGTTCTCTTTGTAAAACAGGGGGAAAGTGACACCTGGGGAGTAGATTATGGAGCATGGAATTAAAATTCAGGATTTCTTTGCAACTCAATCTGTAACTGGTCATCAATTTCCAGTTGTAATTTTCCTCTGCACAATTAAAAAACACAACATATAAAAGAAAAATGTATTTTGATAATTACAGGATTTGTTCAAAATATAAGGGCTCATTTTAAGAAAAAGGACTCAAATATAATCTACCTACTATTCCTCGTTAATCAAAATGCTGTTGGTAATATCCTATGCTAGGAAGGAATTCTGCTATGTGGGGAAAGACTCAATCACTCAGACTGATGGCATGATAACTAAAGAGCTCTTCATCTCCTGCTTTTGCCCAGGACTGTAATGTGACAGGGAAGCCTACAATCCTTT
>OX463239.1:39896367-40134290 GCA_949820135.1 Sylvilagus floridanus | reverse complement strand
TTTCTCTCTCTCTTTCTCTCTCTCTTTCTCTCTCTCTTTCTCTCTCTCTTTCTCTCTCTCTTTCTCTCTCTCTTTCTCTCTCTCTTTCTCTCTCTGCTTTCTCTCTCTCTTTCTCTCTCTCTTTCTCTCTCTCTTCTCTCTCTCGTCCTCTCTCGTCCTCTCTCGTCCTCTCTCTCTCTCGTCCTCTCTCGTCCTCTCTGTCTCTCTCTCTCTAGATTTTACTTATTTGAGAGAGAGTTCCAGACAGTGACAGGGAGAGACAAAGAGAAAGGTCTTCCGTCAGCTGGTTCACTCCCCAAATGGCCACATTGGCCCAAGCAGCGCCGGTCCGAAGCCAGGTGCTTCTTCTGGTCTCCCACATGGGTGCAGGGGTCCAAGGACTTGGCCCATCTACTACTACTTTCCCAGGCCACAGCAGAGAGCTGGACTGGAAGAGGAGCACCTGGAACTAGAACTGGCTCTCATATGGGATGCCGGTGCCACGGGCGGAGGATTAACCTACTGCGCCACAGCGCCAGCCCCAGACACAGGCGTTTTCACTGCTAGCATATTAAATACCAGCTCTGGTTTTCATGCCTTAAATTATAAAAGTACTTTAGTTATTTGAACGTCAGAATCCCAAGGCTAACAGTTTTGGTAGAGATAATTACTTAAATAGTTGAGGGTTTTGTAAGATTGCTACTTATTTCACTTACCATTGTTTTTTGGTTTTTTGAAAAATACGTGGGCTACTAGACTCTGCACAGGGTCCTTGGACCTTTTTCATCAGGTTGAGTGTGAGAACCTGAGTGTGAGTATCCTGAAGGGGAATCTTAACTGTGTTATTAGCAAAGTGTTAGGTACCTTCACTCGTGTCATTTAAAATCATTTCAGTTCCTTTGGCAATTCCTATTTCATTTTTAATTCTTTGCTATTATATCATCAAAATTCTTCATGACTTTGGTTTTTAAGGAGTTTCGTAAATGTGATGTTTCTCCTTTTAATTCATGCAGCTGGTATCACAAAGTATAACTAATGCTGGATTCTTCGCTGAGACTGCTGGGATATCTTGGTTCATTGGACGGTCATCTGCGTTTTGTAGCTGCTGCGTCTCATTTTGGTGAACAAACTGCATTTGGTTGCTAAATACTCAGTCACTGAGCTGGTGGAAGGGGGGGAACCTGTAGCCGTACATTGTTTTAACTTGATGTTTGTTGAGAGGCAATGGTAAAAGGAATGCTAACACACAAGTTTCGAAATTCAGTAAAGCTTTAACAGATTTTATGAGGGGCTTCAAAAAGCTCACGGGAAATGGAATTAGAGTGTAATTGGTGCAAACATTTTTCAAATTGATGCATAAAAGAGCTCTTTAAAAAGTTCATGAAATACATATGCATTTGCAAATTTTTCAGCACCAAAATAAACTTGTTCTATAATTCAGTTATGGACCAACATTTTAAAGTTCTTTTGTATGTTCAAAATCCTTAAGAATATGCATTTTAAATTCTAAACTTTAAGATTTAAATCAGTATTTTTAATTGATGGACTCAGATTATTGTATTAAAAAGTTAGGTTTAAAATCATTCACAATTCTGGATCTGTTTATTTCTGTAATAATCAGAGTTTGGTCCTTCAGACCCTTAGCCAATGCAACTAAAGAATATGCATTTTTGTAAAGAATATGCATTTTTGTATTTTTTACTCACCAGACGTAAAAAACCATTAATTAATCACTACCTCTCCCTTAGTCCTCTCAAAAATCCTGATGACAAAGGTTGTTTCTGTGTGTGTGTGTGTGTGTGTGTGTGTGTGATCAGAAAACTTGTAGTAAACAAAGATTGATAAGCAAAGATGAGACCCTGCACCCAATAAAGTACAGAAGCATTGCAGACCTGCTCAGTTTGTGTAGATAATCCTGTTGGTGAGAGGATGCCAGAGCTCTCGAGCTGGGGGATTTTACTTTCCCATTGATACCACATTCCCAGTTACATAAACAAGAGTATAGACTTATGTTAGTTGATAAATGGGGATTGGGCTCATTTACTGGGTTACTTTATGGTATTTGTTCACAATATTTACCTTCCCAAATTGATTCAGCATAATCCTTAAAACAGCACTGCTTCCCCCATTTCTGGAAGACATATAGATTAAGTGGTATTTATATGAAGACTTAACATGTCCTGAAAAAAGATGATTTTTGCCTCAGCTCCACAGAGCAGCAAGATTATATTAACATAGGCTTTGGAACATTTGCGTTCCCATAGGGTATAGAATGTAGCTGATAGGACATGACTTGCCTTCAACAGTTGTTTTAACAAGATAGCCTTCGTATACAGTATACTGAGCTGAAAGGCATAACTGGGTAATGTTAGCAAGAAACACTGTTGGCAAAATTCTTGACTTTCATCTTTATCTGATTAATCCAAAGCAATGTGTTACCAAAAAAAGTGTTTCCAACGGAATATATATGATAGAATATTTATTTTCTTTTGAATGATGGTACCTTTACATGAACTGGGGTGTGTGTGTGTGTGTGTGTGTGTGATATTTTTATTCTACAAAAGTCTTTCTACATTCCTCAAAAAGTACACATAGAAAAATGTCTTGGAGTTTGGTTGTCTTGTATAAAGTGACTGATGCTATTGCAAGTGGGGTAACTGTTGAGGGAGCCTGTGTTGGGTACCAGGCACTGTTGTAGGCACTGAAGCTCTAACAGTGGATAAGACATGGCAAACATGTGGGTTCCTATGTGGACACTGCTGTGTGCTAGTAGACAAAAAGCAACCAGCCAACTGGAGAATATGCAGGTCTAAGTGCTGTGGAGCTAATGAGCAGGCAAGTGGGTGGGGGAGTCTGGGAAGTGGGGATGGGGCTTCAAATTCTAAAGAGGGTTGTCAGAAAAGGCCTACTGGCAGGGCAATGAGGAGCAGAGTTGGAAGGAGATGCTGGAGCCAGTGATGGGAATACCGCTGACGGACCACTTGGGGACGCGTGGGTCCCTGTGAGCTGACTGTTGCCAGTGCTCATCCCTTTCAGGGACTTGCTTTCCTGCTTCCTGTATTTTCATCTTCCCTGTGATGCCTTACATTCCATCTTCTGTTCTCCTCTGTAGGGAAAGTATGCATCCTGTAGAGCATTAAGCTTTTTTTTTTGTTTTTTTTTTCACGAAAGTCTGAAATCAAGCTTCCAAAAATATTACAGATTGCACCTTATCAAGAATTTTTTTGTAAATGTTTAAAAGTGTAAAAGAAAGCTTTTCCCACTCTAAAAATGGTATTTTCACTAATTTACTAATTAACACTTTTCTTCCGCTTAGCACTTTCAAGACCTGATTTAATTACAGTTTCTAGTACCTTAAATAGTGTTTTCAAGCAAGTCAGTGTTGCTTTGCTCAAAACATTGCAGTGAATTTTTTCCTTGCCCCTTAGGGCTTCAGTTTATATGAAATAGATAATTTATTTCAACTGCCAGAATCCTTACTGAAAATACAAGCAGTTGTGTTATGTGATAGAACTGAGGCTGCTTAGGGAGATACTGCATGTACATTTGCTTCCCTGTCCCCCTGGACAAAGTTACTGAGCCCTTTCTCTTAAGTGGTTGGCTATGGACCCTAGTGTAGAAGTAGAATCAGAGAAGCAACAGTTCTTTTGAAGACTGCATTTTGTTGACAGAAATCTTCCTCTTGTGGGGTGCTTGCCTTGACATCTGTGATAATGCTGAGAATAATCAATCAGTTGGATCATTTGCTGATGCCTATAACTAGTATCCTATAAGAAAATAAAGCCATATGGACCATAGATTTCCAAAAACAATAGAAAGTTGGGTATTGATTAAGAAATAGCGGCTGGCGCCATGGCTCACTTGCCATGTCACTCCTCTGCCTGTGGTGCTGGCATCCCCTATGGGCACTGGGTTCTAGTCCTGCTTGCTTCTCTTCCAGTCCAACTCTCTGGACTTCTCTGAACCATGTGTCCATTTCAGAAACATCGATCCCCTAACTTCTCGCTAGCAACACCGTACCTAACGTTTCAGTGGTCAGGTTTTTTAATTTCATAAACCTTTACTGCCTTACAGTTCTGTGCACATAGGGAGAACTCAGTGCCTGAAGAGCTGAAAGAAAAAGTACAATTCAAGGATTTAAGATACTGCACCTCAAAAATATATGTATATATGAGGGATATGTATAAGAGAGAGGGAGACTGTTTTCTTTTGAAGGGATAAAAAGATAGTATTCAATGATGAGCATTTTCTCCATAAATATTTTTTCCTTCAGTGAAGAATGGTACTGAAAGTAACTCCACAGTGGGTACAGAGGAAGAAATCTAAATGCCGAGGAGTACCGGGTATCTGACCATGCATGCACTATTCCTAGCACACTCAGTCTGCGGCTAGAAGCTCAGAGAAAGCAGATATTACAACTAAAATAGCAGCAAAGCACTTTTATGTGAGAATGTAACTCCAGATGTCTCCAAGAATTCACTGGGAATATTGATTTAAGTGATTCTCAATTATTTCCTGATATTAAACCAAATTAAGTCTGCAAGATAAGTCTTTATTCTAAAATAATTTAATTTTCCAAAATTGTACTGCTTTAAGAAACATAAGACATGTGACATTGCAGTCCATGTCAGCAAGAAATCCTTTCCACATTTCTACATGAATTCCCCCAGGAAGTAGGTAGTGCTATGAATTAGTAGTTTGTTCTCCAAAAAACTCTATTTCTCCACCTTAAATATAAACAGACTTAATACTACATCGACTCCATTACTGTAGGTTTTTTTTTTTTTTTTTTACTCAAAGAGCATATTCTCTGATAAAAACCAATCTACCTTGCTATTTTTAAAATTTATTTATTTGGCAGAGTTGTAGACCGTGAGAGAGACGGAGAGACAGGTCTTCCTTCCGTTGGTTCACTCCCCAAATGGCCGCCACAGCTGGTGGTGTGCCGATCTGAAGCCAGGAGCCAGGTGCTTCTGGGTCTCCCATGTGGGTGCAGGGCCCAAGCACTTGGGCCATCCTCCACTGCCCTCCCAGAGGCAGAGAAGTCCAGAGAGCTGGACTGGTACTCCTCGGCATTTAGATTTCTTCCTCTGTACCCACTGTGGAGTTACTTTCAGTACCATTCTTCACTGAAGAAATATTTATTGAGAAAATGCTCGTCATTATTATCTTTTTGTCCCTTCAAAAGAAAGCCGTCTCTTATCACATCCCTCACATATACATATAGTTTTGAGGTTCAGTATTTTAAATCCTTGAATTGTACTTTTTCTTTCAGCTCTTCAGGCACTGAGTTCTCCCTCTGTGCACAGAACTGTAAGGCAGTAAAGGTTTATGAAATTAAAAAACCTGACCACCGAAACGTTAGGTACGGTGTTGCTAGCGAGAAGTTAGGGGATCGCTGTTTCTGAAATGGACACATGGTTCAGTGTGGCGATTGCCCTGGGGGAATAGGATGCATTCACCTTGTAGGTATTGGGACTTTGGGGTAAACATTCCATGTGAGACAGCCATGAGAACACAAACTTAGAGGCAAATCTGGGTGTCCGCTGGTTACATTCTAGCATGGGCAGGAGGATGTCATAGGACCTTGTTGCATGAGGTGAGAGAGCTTGTAAGATCTGAACAGGGAGACTGCAGTAGGAACCTCAAAGCCTAGCAAAGATGATGTTAGCCTTTCTTTTTCACCTGATTTGGATATTTCCGAAGGCTGTTGTGTTACTTGAAAAATGGGTTAGGTGGTTTGGTAAATAAGGAATTAAATAAACATACAGGATTCTTTACCAACAGTGCCCATTTTTGATGAGCTGAGGTTGTGAAATGAAATTGCTGAGGAGGACCTGTGTGCTATGCAGCATTTTCCTCTGTTTGTGTCTGAAGAGCTCTGTTCACCTAAATCTTTCCCCAGAGCCTCTAGTATTCCTTGGAACATACTCTGCTAATGATGAGAAATCACTATTCTCATTTCAGAACTTGAAAACAAACAAAACAGCCAATGTAGGCCTATAGAGCTGATATATCTGCTTGGTTTAAGGAAAAGAGGCCAACTTACTGTTTCCAGCTCATTTTCAAAGAGTGGACTGTGTGTGAGCAGATCAGCTGTCAAGCAGGAAGAGCTATTCAACTCTCATTTTAGCTTGCCACCTTGCATCGCTGTAGGAGTGGTTCCACGTGCCACAGAGACGTTACTTTGGGTAGACAAAGATTGAGACTCTCTTGCTTCGCCAAGGGTGAAGGAATAGGCATTGGGCTCTTCATGCCCCTGAGCCTGTAGCACGTTTGTACCATGCTTGCTGAAGATGCTCCAAACCCTGAGAGCCCCTGGCTTAACCCCTGTGTATCTGAGATGTAAACTGGATCCAGAATGGCTGCCGTTCAGGAATACCTGACCCCTTGCAACCTGTTGCTGCCCTCTCCTCTGTATTCACCAGAACCTGCAGCCCTTGCCGGCTAGTATCAGCCAAGAGGAGCCACTGCTTCACAAAGCTCTGGGTGTCCACAGATCAATTTGTATTGACCCACTTTGTATGACATTCCTGGGGGCACACTTGTGTATTTTGGGTTATTTTGGTGCTAGCAAAATGGAATGCTCTGAGGGGCAAACTAACGTCATTACCTTAGGCTGATTTATAGGCCTTTCTCCTGGACAGCCGAACTTGTAATGATTTCTCTTTAAAGATTTATTAAAAGATCAATTGTCCCCAATGATTGGTCATGCCAGTGAGAAAGAAGCACTGTGAAAGCATCCATGGAAAGGAGAAGCGTGTTACAAACACAGTTGGTACTCAATGAACAGTGTTGACTGACTGGCCCAGTGGTAGTTGAGGTGAATCCAGTGAGAATGTGGACATCAGCCTGACTGAAGATTGAAAAATGTGTGTGTTCTCATTGTGTTCCTTGAAAGAATCGAGCTTCTGAGAAAATCTTGATCTGTTTGCCATGAAAACATGTAAGACCTTGTTGGAAGAACAAGGAGACAGAGCGGAGGGAAGGCACACAGGCTAGGCTTGGTTGAAAGGATAAAGCTAATGTGATTTTAGAAGGCCATTTAGACATTGTTTTGGAAAATTCAGGCTTTCTGGAGACTTTTTAAAAAATGAATTGTAAAGAATTTTCCAGACGCTGTCTACTTGAAATGTAACAAAAAGGCTTGTTACTTTTTTCATTAAAGTATATTCTGCCACTTGTGTCTGACTGTTGACTAGATGCTTCGCTCTTGTGCATTTTATGTTGTTAAGTTTAAAAGACAGGAGTGGACAGAATGAATCCAAATAGCGTAGTATGGAACCTAGAATTAGATCTCAGACAAGAGCTTGTTTAGGAATTGACTTCTTAGCGTAGGTAGTTCTACAGCAGTGGTTAGAGACAACAGCTTTGGGGGCTGACCTGAATTTAGAATCTCAGCTCTGCCTCTTCTTGTCTCCAAGCTCAGCCTGGTTTCTCATCGGCATAATTAAGTAATAATGCCTACTTAGAGTGTTGTGAGGTTTCCCTGCCCTGTTGTATGTAAACACTTGCACAATGTGTGACATTTAACACTCTGTAAATTGTAGCTGTTATTATTCAAAGTGACTTGCCTTCATTCCTTGATAGCGGAGGAGGAAGAAATGTGAACTGTGGGACTGATGGGAGTCTCCAGTTTCTAATCCTGTGTAGCTCCTGTTAAACTTAACCTGCCATAAGCTAACTTCCACTTCGAAATGTTGTTTCAGAAAGAGGGGGTGATGTACCTGGCTTTTATATCTAGGGGAAGTAGTGTGGGAAGAGAGGGTGCAAGTGGCAATTTAAACAAACTCTCTGTATGTTCTTTTAAAACCTTTCCACGTCTTACCTACTGGTTATCCTTTCATTGGAAGAAATCTATCATGTCTGAAACTGAGGAACATCCAAAAACTTGAACAATATCCAGTTGGATACTTCAGGCAATGCATTCCTGAGCACAGAATCCCAGTGGGCTCCATAACGTGAGCAGCCACCCTGGTGACTCCAGGGGTTCAGGGTAAGGAAGTTAATGACTCCATCTTGTCCTTTTTTTTTTTTTTTTTTTTGACAGAGTTAGAGAGAGAAAGGTCTTCCTTCTGTTGGGTCACCCTCCAAATGGCCACCACAGCCGGCACTGAGCCGATCTGAAGCCAGGAGCCAGGTGCATCTTACAGGTCTCCCATGCGGGTGCAGGAGCCCAAGCACTTGGGCCACCCTCCACTGCCTTCCTGGGTCACAGCAGAGAGCTGGACTAGAAGAGAAGCAACCGGGACTAGAACCCGGTGCCCATATGGGATGCTGGCGCCGCAGGCAGAGGATTAACCAAGTAAGCCACAGCGCTGGCCCTGTCTTGTCCTCCTAACCACAGCACTTGAGCAAGGAATTCAGCAGACCACTGCAAGTCCTTAGAACTAGAGAGTGAAGACTCTCATTGTCTTGACCATCTCATCCCTTAAACCCTTCAGAAATGCAAAGCCCCTTCTCAGCGTACTCCCACATGACAAATTCAGGGACTTGATGTTTCTGTTACCATAGAGTGCATATTTCCTCAGACATCAGGAGCTTTAGTAAAAGTCCATCCATAATAATAGTCTTTGACATCATCACAAATACAAATGGTTTATTTATTTTCAAAGAGACTATCACACCTCTGTTGAATTGACTTCAGTTTTTTAAATTTTTAAAATTACTTTTTATTTGAGAGGTAGAGTTACAGAGGGAGGGAAAGAGATCTATATCTTCCTTCTGGTTCACTCACTAAATGGCTGCAATGGCTGCAATTGGCTGTGCCAATCCAAAGCCAAGGAGCCTCTTCTGGGTCTCCCTTGCGGGTGCAGGGGCCCAAACACTTGGGCCATCTTTGACTGCTTTTTCTCAGGCCATAGCTGATAGCTGGATCTGAAGAGGAGCAGCTGGGACTAAAGAACCAGCATCCATATGGGATGCCAGAACCGCAGGCGGAGGATTAACCTACGCCACAGCACTGGCCCCCCGACTACAGTTAGTTTTGGTGCTACCGATAGCACTGTGAGTTTTGATGAAATACCATTGCTAATAACTTCAGGTTGTACAAACTCAGAGTATGTAGCTGTGAGACAGTCTCAGAAGTTCTTGTTTCTTGTATGCTTGGATTGAGAGGCCAATCATACAAATAATCTGGTTTCCTGAGAATTTCCATGAGATTGTTCCAAAGGAACTCATGCATTTGAGTGAGGGTACCATTTTCCTCCAACAAGAAGACCTCAGTTTTGGAATGGGTTATATTCTGTAAGTTAGAAAAGTGATTGGCTTGGACTCTTAAAAAGAGTTGCATAAAAGAGTATTAGAGTTAGAAAGTGGGCTAATGTATTAAAAAAAGACCTTTACACTTTGTATTCTGAGTCCTGGGAAGAGCTTTTGGGCAAGTTCTAAGAAACCTTGTCTAAGCCTTGGAATATGCAGGCAGGGTGAGAGGTGGTGGACAGTTTTGGGGTAGAAAAGGAATAGCCAGTCTTGTGGCAGCAACAGGAATGATGAGAGTAAAGAAGATGCTCAAGTCCCAGTGGAAGCTTTCTACCCTCCTACAGGATCATGTCTGAGAAACAGATGGTACTGGAGAGCATAGTGCCTATTGCTCCGGAAAACCCAACATCCATAGTGTGTTGGGGAAGCAAAACAATGATCTTGATAGTGATGGCTTTGGCATACATGTGAAAAGTGCTTGGCATATACCAAGATGTTTCAGCCGCAGTAGAGTGAAAGGTTGCCCTCACTCAGAAGGTTATTGTGCGCTTGATTCTCCTGCAGCTCTGTGCATAAAAAGTGTAAGACACGTGACTATGAAAATTACCTGCGCTGCCGTCTCCCTTACCTGCTTCTTCAGTATGGAGTCCCATGAGATCTGTGTGCTCCGTGATAATTCTCATATTACAGCTCTTTCCAGTGATACGGAAGGACTATGACAAAACACAATTTCAAACTTCAACAGCAAATCTTGTACAGACGGAAGCACTTCTGTTAACATTATTTCCTTGTTCACTCATGATCCACTTAGCCTGTTAGGTAGGACATTAAGTCTCTAGAATGTGCTGACTTGAGAGAGGCTATGAGTATGACACAGAGGAATAATTCTTCATAGCCTGGTTAGCTGAGGGTGAGTAGAGCACCTCCCCCAGCCAAATAGGATAGTTGGCTCCAGCAGGGAAGGATTCAGCGGTCATTCTTAAGAAAGAGACTGGAGCGTTTGATACACTCATTTACATGGAAGAATCTCCTTTCTCTTCCCATGGAGCATTTCACCCATAGTACGCCCAGTGGGCTGGTCATGTGATTAAGCCATACTGTTTGCAGGCCTGTATTGCAGGCGGGATCCCCTTTTTACTAGCAGATTTATGCCAGAGATGCTGAACTATTAAATGTCAAACGTACAGTTTTTCTTGTGAAAAGTCATTTTATGTTGATATTGTTGCATTTTTTTAATACAGGAAGATAAAACCACCAACACTGGTAGTGAAAAGACATTTTGAACCGAATTCATTATCTTTTATTTTAGATTTATGCTGCCATGTTATTACGATTGAGAGTATTATTGTTGCTTTCATGTGAGTTAACACTCCGTTGTAACAATTCATTGACTAAATATTATGATGGTAGTCAACTTTCAGTTGGAAGTGTTAATTATTCACCTCATAGTGCACTCATAAAAAAGATTTACCAACAGTCTCCCAGGAGTAGAAAGCATATTGTCTCTTGGCATATTTTACAAACATACTTTCCCCACAAGCCCAGTAGAAGGTTATTATACTTTTTCTTCAGTGACATGCAGAAGACTGTAGGTGCTCAAATAGGATTGGACATGTCATTGCGGGTTAAAAATGATATGTCTTTTCTTTCACCTTAATGGGCATTGGAGGCTTTATTTACGTGGCTGTATGGGTTAAAGAACATCCTGATTAGGCAATTACAAAGAAATCATGTTCCTGTATAATAAAATCCAGACAGGCTATGTTCTGATTTAATGATAATATTCCTTACATTTCTCTAATAATTTAAAGCTCAAAACATTATTTTTCAGAGTGGTGATTATTATGCCGGTTAGATGCCCAAGTCCTACATTGGTGTACCTGGGTTTGGTACCTGGCTCTCATTCCCAATCCCAGTTTTCTGCTAATGTAGCCCCTGAGAAACAGTTAATTGGAAATCTACCACCTGAATAGGAGACCTGGACTTACTTCAAGGCTCCAGGCATCAGCTCTCATGGCAGTGGTGGGCATTTGAGGAGGGAACCGGTAGATGGGAGTGCTTTCTTTCCTCCTCTTTCCTCCTCTTTCCTTTCTCCCTAGCAAATTAAAAACAGTAAGTTTTAAAAAAATTGTTATGTAATATTATTTATTTACTGCTATTACAGGGGAAAATTATTTTTTTGGGGTAGAGGGAAGGTATTTTGGATACCTCATAGTATTTTGGACTTCCAATCCAGGGATGAGGCCAGGGACTTAAATTAAGTTGTCTCATGACACAAGGAGCTTCAGAAAAGTAGTGGAAAAGTGGAGTTAAAAGTTTACTTTAGATAAACATTTTGTAGTCCATGCACAATTTTTTTCATAATAGGCATTTCCATGGACTTTTTGAAGTACCCTATAGTTATTTGGTATTTAGATCTAGGTTCATGATAGAAATACAGCTAAGTCTACACAATTTTCCATTGGATTATGTCATTTTTCTTCCCTTGAATTCTAAAATCTGGTTATTCTAGTGTTATCTAGTTGGTGCTTTCCAGTTTTTGACTAAATCCTTCTGGAATGACTGTCCTTTATTAACATCAGACAACAGTAATAGTATACTTTCTCATGCATCATTGTCTCTTTTACCTTTTTTTGAGCTCTCAATGTTGAAGGTTATCTTTTTCCTGATTGGTTTTCAGATACTGCTTTTCCGGTTTTGGAGTGAACATGTAACCTGGCAAACAGTGTTGAGTTTTGCTTGCTTAGCTGCTGCTTTAGTGCACTCATCTGGTCCAGTTTAATTTTCTTTCTTTTATTTTCTACTCTTTAAACATCTTCCTTTTGGTTGTAACTCAAGTCCTAACATGCCCCAAACCTTCTTTTACATGGAGGGTGCTTCAAAAAATTCATGGAAAATGACATTGAAAGAGAAGTTGATTTTAGTACAAAAAAATTGAAATCTGTGCATAGAGTTTTCATAGTATGCATTTCTCATGCACTTTTTGACAACCCATCTTACACATTGTTTACAAATTTTTTGGGCCAGTATAAATGCATCTTTTATTTCCATTTTCCATAGGCTTCTAGAAGTATTCTTGTATCTACCCTATTTTCCTTTATTATTTTATTACTTATTTGTTTGAAAGACAGAGGCTATCTTTTATTCATTGGTTGACTACCCAATTGGCTGCAATGGCTGGAGATGAGCCAGGCCAAATCCAGCGACCAAGAACTTCATCTGGGTGACTATTGGTGGTGGCAGGAACTCAAGTACTTGGGCCAACATACACTGCTTTCCCAGGCATGTTAACAGGGACCTGCATTGGAAGCAGAGCAGCCAGGACATGTACCTGTGCTCCATTAGGAGGTACTGGTATTGCAAGGGAAGGCTTACGCTTGCTGTGCCGCAGTGCTGGCCCCTGGTAGTATTAAAGATAATATTTTTTTGCTAGTTTGTTGTTTACATAGCTACCATCCTTTGTCAGTTTAGTAATTCATTTATTGTTTTGTTTAGGACTCTGTCAGTGTGTACATCTTCAGCAACTAGTGCAGCCATCCTATTTCTTTGGGTACTTAAGTGACAAACTAGCCTGAGTGCTATGAAGCAAGGGGTTGTCCAGAAAATGTAGAGACTTTTAGCCTTTGGGTCCTGTTGGCATTCCAGAGTCCCTGACTGATACAGCTAGGGCAGTATAGGGGCTGGTACAGCTCCCACACGACAAGTTTATAAACAGCTTTTGATTATTCCTAGAATAATATTATCCCATTGTTCTATTACTCGTAGTTACGGTAATGACTACTTAATACCATGGTTTAGCAACTCCTGAGGGAGCTCTCTGCTTCAAAAAAGAAGATAGAAGTGATTGTTAGAGTTATGCTTTCACCCAATTGTGAGGAAAGCATTGGCAGAAATGAGATCAGAATCATAGGACAAAAATAAGCATAGCCACTTGGAACCTGAAATGAGGATGTAGAAGTCCTTTTACCACTTTGTACCAAGTCCCCTTTATTCTCCTCCAAAGTGAATTTTAATGTTTGACCCTAAAGGATTTCTTGTCATTTCCTCCCAACCCTTTTAAATGAAATATAACCTTGCCATCTCCTCTCCTACCAGCCCTGTGACCTCTCCTGCGAGGATGGCCTACTGAGTATAGACGTTCATCTAGGGTTATTGTAAGAGGTAGAGAAAATGTGTGGGGAGTCGTCCCTCCTTTTAATTTGCTAATCTTCCATGCACTGCACAAGATTCTACTATTACTGAAAATAGAGCGTGAGGGATGGGGCCAGGGCCTCAATTTGAGTTGTCTCACAATAGTCATCCTACTGTTGGATCTGGATCCAGGCTAGGGACAAAGCCAGGTATTTCCAATTTAAATTTCAATAAGAGTGGCCAAAACATTCAACATGGGATGAGCACATGGATAAAATCGTATTATGTCTCCTTTGTGCTACAAAATATACACGTATATGCATACACACACACACACAAATACATACAAGCTCATACATACTTATTTTCAATTAGAGACTATAAGATGAACATTTCTCCCCAAGTTAAAGAAAGCCAAACTGAACCTATTGATTTGATACAAAATATTTGTTTTCTGTTGTGATTATTAACAAGTATGGATCAGAACAGGTCACAGTTCTGTGCAGATACGCCGGCTGAATGCTGGGAAGGAGGTACCTCCCTCACCGCACTACAATTTTAAAAATCGATTGTGCTTATCCAGATGATTCATTGGAAATGCATTCCTATTGGTTAACTGTTTTGAAGTAGGCCACAGAGAGGGCAAATTTAGAAGACAGCAGTACTACAATGTTAATGCTGAGAATGGTTGGGGGAAGAAATGTAATTTTAATTAAGTGGCTATTGAACGTTTGTGTGGTGCACACATAAATATACTCTTCACGCAAAGGGTTAAGTGCCTTCCATCAAAGGGAGAGTAGGTTCCAGCAGTTTTGTTTTTTAAAGGAAGTCATTTTAATGAAAACTTAGCGTATCAACATAGATCAGTTTTCTTGGCGGTAAGAGTATATTTTAATAAATCCCTAGTGTACTCACAAACCAAAATAAGGAATGTGTTTATATTCATAGTTGTCTTCATCCTTCAATGAAGCTTATGATGACCTTAGTAAGCACCTCCCCCCTCTGGAGCCTACCCGCGTCTTGAGCAGTGGGCTTTCCGCCATTGAGAGGGGTCTAGAACGTGGCTGCTGCTGCTGAGAAAGGGAGCTGAACCCGAGATGACCGCCGGAGCTTAACAGTGGCTCTGTCACCTGCAAAGTCGGTCAGCCTTTTTCAAACCATGTTTTCAGGGGAAAAAAGGCATATCAATTTACTTTATCTATGTAGCTTACAGCTGAGGTTAATAAATATTCTCTGTCTTCATGTATCTAACTCTCTGCAAAATAGATTGTGATTGGGAAGTGAGAATTTAAAGAGATGTGTTCAGTTTAATTACTCAATGTGTGATCTTTGAAGACTTTTTTTTTAATGTGTGGTAAACCAATACCTGAATAGTGAAGGGGAATTTGAATTTAAGGTCTATCATTTCGCTTCTGTGTTCCTGACCATACAACTTTCATGAAGGAATATTCACAAACAAAATTATTAAATTCACAGTCACAGTTGTTGTCTTTGACTGAAATTAGGAATGTATAAGCTCATTGAGATCTCTGTTATATATTTGAAAGTCCCCAAGACCAATGTTTGCTTTAATTTTTAGTCTGTTACTATACGTGTATCTTATTTCTGTCTTGCAATGCAAGCTTTGCTGAAAGCTTTTAGTAGACATGGTTCTTAGAATGTACAATTATTCACGCAGATTTTTAAAAGATTGGATATGCAGAATGGTGAAATTACCATTTTTTAAATTTCAAGATGGCAGAAAAAGTCATTACTGTAAGCATTGGGACAGTGACCAAGTAACGGCAGAGTTCAATGACCATCAAAAAAGTGGCATTTAGAAGATGACTAGTCTGACTTTATGATCTTCAGGTTTTAAAAAGGAGAGTTGGACTTTGTTTCTTACCTTGAGTGTTTGAAAGGTAGGAGTGCAGTGTATGTGTGAGTGTGAGTGTGTGTGTGTGGGGTCTGAGTTTTTGTGAGCGTGATCTGCATTTAATCTGAGGAAATTAATTCCCTAAGCTGCTGGCAGGCAGCATGTACTTGTTAATTATTCAGGTGGATGACAAATGCAGAGCAGAGGTTCTCGCAAAGACAAAGTTTGTATGATGCATGTTTAGTAACTGATAGGCCTGACATTCCATGGTGTCTTATTCAGTGCTAATCCTAATAAGCTGCCTGGTGAGATGAACGCCTTTTCCTTTTCCTCCTGTCCTCTACAGAGAAAACAGATCTGAAAGAACTTCATTATGGCAATGAATCCTGTAGTTCGCAGCATTCTTGGTGAAAAGGTACTTTGTCCAAATACAAAACAACAGTAAGTCAGAACGCTGGTGTGATACCCAGACCCGAAGCCACTAACGCCTTCCGTGAGGCTTGGCCCTTGCCTGTTTCCTGTCACGAAGGCAGTTGCAGCTTCCTTCAGTGAATCTAACACACGTGAAATGTAGCTCTTTAGGGTTAATCAGTAGTGCGCCATTGACAGCATGGTGGGATATGTGTTCCAAGCATTACGGACACTTGCCGTGTCCTCCTTGTAACCCAGTGTGGTCAGGTTTAGGAAGCTTTCCTACTTCCTGTGGTTGGTAAGTTTAATAAGATGTGAAATATTGCCCATGGAAATCCAGGCATTATATTAAAAAAGAATCTTGACCTGTTTTCCTGTGACTCGCCCTCTTTTTGCTAGTGCTAGGTAACTATGCAAGGAATTGATCAGCTCACACAGAAGGCCCTGGGCCCATTCTGAGCTCTTATTTGTCATGACTGTATTGAACACTTCCGGTTTACTTTTTTTTCTTAAATGTTCATTCTTAATTGGTGTAAACCATAATCATAATTTAAGCCAATTCATTTTGTAAAAACTCAAGCTGGAGCTTGAACATGAGACAAGGCAACACACTTAGTTAAAATTGTACATGGGTTTGGTACCGAGCAGTCAACCAGTCACCCTGGCTTCTCACCCAGGACTTTGTCATCAGTCAGTGTTGTGGCACTGTGCAAGTCTGTCAGTCTCTCTGGGTCTTCATTTCCTCACGTAGGTAGGGATTGAGTGGAATTAAATATTTAAATGGCATGATTAAATTACCTTTCCTCTGGTTGCAGGGGCGTCTATGGTATGTACATCCTGAAATAAGCAGTGTGAGGTGACTGTTTCTTTGTTTCCGCAAGTGTGCATGGAACTGGGATGTTGAACACCTTCCATGGCACTTGATCATGGCCATGCAAGTGTCTGAGCAGCTATTCCCAAGTTCATCTCTTCTACTTGTTATCCCTGTGTTTGATTCACTACTTGGTAGTATTTCAAAAGTCATTTGGTCACGTGGAACTATACCATCACTTTGTAAATGCTCCAACAGTGTCATGTTAACTTATAGTTAAAAATTTTTTTTGGAAGGCAAAAATGTGCGAGAAAGCTACCATCAACTGGTTAACACTCCACATCCCCTCAGTGGCTGAGTCTGGGCTGGGACTGAAACCTGGAGTTTTGAACATAATCCAGGTCTAGTGTGTGGGTGGCAGGAACCCCACCACTTGAACCATCACCACTGCTTCCCAGGGTGTGTGCATTAGCAGTAAGCTGGCGGTGGGCCTGGAGCCCACACTCTGTAATATGGGATGCAGACGTCTCAACCTGTCAGTTAAATACCTGATTTTCTGAGCGTTTGAAATAAAATTTGGTAATCCCCATGTATAACCAGCACTATAATCATGAAATAATCAGTAGCAGTACCCTGAAAGACGTTTTTGTGGCCTCTGCAACTCCGTTTCCTTGCTATTCCAAGAGTCATTGTTTCCTAACAGCACAGATCAGTTGTATCTGCGCTTGAACTTCGTGTAAATGGAATTATATAGAAGGTATTCTTCTATGCTTGACATTTTTTCTGTTCGTGGTTATTTGTGATTTTCAACCTCATGCTTATATAACACTGCCCTTTGTTCATTCTCATTGCACTATGTTTGGTTTTGAGAATGTAACAGAGGTTATCCATTTTACCATTGGTGAACATTTGTGCTATTACTCATAGTGTAGACACGACATTGTGTAATGTTTTTTCTCTTCTGAGAAATATTTGAATCCTATTTAAGGAGTCTTTGCCTGCTCAGGCATCATAAAGATGTTTGCATGTATTTTCTCATAAAACCCTTTAGATCTAGAGTCTTTCTGGAATTAATTTTTTGTGTATGGCATAAGGTCAGTTATGGTTATCAGAATAATCAGGCACCAGTTATTCAATTGGCATCATCTATCCCCAAAAGCACTGTAGTGTTGCCTTTATTATAAATTAGATTTCCATATGTGTGGCTCCAGTGCCAATTTTCATGTTAGTATTTCATGGAAAATTTTATTTGCATTTAGAATAGGATTTCAGAGATTATGATTCTAAATAGTAAGTTTTTAACAGTAGGCATTTAATTCAGTAGGTCCAAAGATGGTGATGGTGATGATGATGATGATGATGATGATATGATGACGACGATGACAGTGGTGAATACCAGGCATTGACTGCCTCGTTTTACTAGTCTTTAGTTGGATACTTTGCCTAGTAATGTATTTTAATACTCAAAATGATCTTTTTAGGAAATGTATCCAGAGAAGTCACAGAACTGTAATTAAGTGAACATGAATTCTAGCAAAGACTTAATTGCAAGTTTCTATGCATATTTGTAGTGAATGGCTATATTAAACAAATCTAAAAATGTTACCAAAGACCAGGTCTGGACAGTTGAAACTGAAGCTGGTTAATTCTTGAGAGAACAAGCAAGAAAATGTACCTGGTGTGTCAGTAGACTTCTTGTATTTTACCCAAGTTAGTATCCTGAAGTGAGGCTTCTCTAGAAATAAAACCAGGGAAGCTATGGGATGTGCAGTAGTTCCTCCTTTTCCTGAGGAGTGGTAGGACACGAAAACTGACGTTAACTGAAATTGTGTCTTATACTTTAAGATGCTGAGGACTAAAACCAGTTGTTCAGCTTTGGTTTGCACAGCAGTTCCAGGGAACTAGAAAGGGGCTTTTGGGTAATAGTATTACTATCTTTGCATATTTTCAAACAATTGCAAAGTTCTGTGTGCATTTGAAGAAGCCCAGGGACTGGAGAACCCGCGCCATGTGCTTTACAGACCCGTAGGTTCAGAACACTGGCTTTAAAATTCCATAGCAAGGGGCAGAATGAAGGGAATGTTTCCATCGTAACAAAGTGATAAATGTTACAGGTGATAGATATGTTTACCCTGACTTGAAGATTGTACAGTATGAACATGTATCACAGTATCACCTCATGCCCCATAAATATGTGCAATTTTTAGGTGTCACTTAAAAATGAAAGTAAATACTTCAAGAGGACAGTATGGTACAAGCGTATGTAAAGTTATGTATGGTGTTCCCAAACAAATGGAGCAGGTAGTCAGGAACCTACTGAAGGAAAAAGTAAAATGGGCAGAACTTACATCATTTAAAAACCATGTCCTAGCATAAGGACCTGCCTAATGAATAACCAGATTATTTTACACTGTTATATAAATGTGGGGAAAATAAAATTTCAGACGGGCAAGCAGTGGCTACCTTGCTTAGCCTCTGTTGTTGTCGTGTTTGCCAATTTCGGGGTCTAAGCTGGGGGAAAAATGTAAGAAATACTCTGCTAGAAAAATGGTTAGATTTCTGGAATTTAAATATTATCCTGTTTTGTTATCTGTTAAACAGTGAACAGGTTTTGGTTGAGACTAAGTCATTCTAAGCATATTAAAGTATTTTAATACAGCATATTACAGAATTTGCCCGTCACTTCTTGTTCCTGTTGAAATATCTAGTCAGTGATGATGTACTGGTAGTTCTAAGGGGCTCTCTTTGGGAGGGGGGAGTGGGATTAAGATAGAGATAATTTTATTTACAAACCTCCTCTACCCAGGTGCTTTATAATGAGGCAATTCTGAACATTCCGAATTGTGGCTAAGGGGAAAATAGGTCTTCTCACACTGAATATTAAAATAAAAACTTGTAATGGAGAGAGAAGCTTTTCTCTGGCCAGTGAATTAATTGAACCATTCTTTTTGAAATACTTAGTCATGATGATTTTATTGTTAAGATGTAACAATTCTGAGCTATGCAAGTAATTGATGTCTCCAAAGTCATTTCTTAAGGTTCTTCATACATAATAGTATCTATTGCTTTATTCATAATAGAAAACTCTACTGATACATTTTTAGCTACATTTCTATGACAGGGCTAAAAAATAACTGGCAAACTCTTACCTCTTTTCCTCCTTTTGTATTAATTGGCCAACAAAGACAATGCTATTTGAGTATTCCATGTAAAGGAAAACTTCACTAATAGGAGTTATCTGGAGCATATGTCAGGACGAATTAGTGAAAGTTGAGACCATAAATTTACTTTTAGTACATATTGTTGCCTGATATAAGTTTTATAGTATAAGCAATTAGGTTCAGTTTTAATGACTGTGGTTATTATTTTTAATTACTCTAGAATATTAGCCTAAAATTCTGGCCTCTGGTCACATTCTGTTTCTGCTGTTGATAAATGAGTACTTGCAAAGCACTGGAATACCTTATTCTCTATGAAGGTAAATGTTTACCTGGATGCAGTTTTTCAAATCATTACATAATGCGAGGCTGAACTTGAAGCAACCCCGAATTATCAATTATTCTGATTTACTGGCTACTTTATTACATTTGAAGGATCATCAGTGAGCTAACAAATTGTGATGCAGTGTCCCCAGTTAGAGGATTCAGAACCTGTGGCCAGCTCTTTCTCAGCTAGCTGGACTTGAGATCCATCTTGCATGCATGTCTTCACCATGTGTTTGCACACACTGACCTGCATCTGTGTATGTACATGGATACATGAACACACACATCAGAATCTAATTATCGAACATTTCTTAATATTTACCAATGTAAGTGTTTCCTTGTTCAGTCTCTTATCCAAAAATGGCATTTTAATCCTGGAACTGTTAGCAGATATTAGTAAGAAAGAAGAATTATATGTTATGTGAAAAACAAGTGTGCTAAAAACAGTGAACAGGTTCAGAGGATAAAGAATGGACATTAGTAACGTAATATGGTGACACCTGAATAGAGAAGGGCAGGTTAGGGTTTGGTGATTGCATGTATACTAACTGAAAAGTAATTTTCAAGGTTTTTCCAAGTCAATCTTTACGCCAGTATGTACTGTTAGAAATTCCTCAGTAATTGCCTCATTAGAGGAAGATGATTGATGCCCTGATCAGACAGAGAAAGCAAGTTTCCAGTTGAGCATGTTGATCCTTGTGGTAGAAGAAGAGTCTAAAGTTGGAGCCAGAGTTACAGTTACACTGTTCACTCCCATTGTTTACATTAAGGCTGAATGCACCCTACTTATGTTGCTAACTGGAGTCTGACCTGAGCTTCAGACACATTCATCCAACATTAGTTTTTTTTTTTTTTTTAAAGATTTACTTTATTTGAAAGACAGAGAGGTAGAGCCAGAGAGAGAGAGAGAAAGAGAGAGGTCGTCCATCTGCTGGTTCACTCCCCAAATGACCACAATGGCCAGAGTTGAGCCCATCCGAAGCCAGGAGCTTTTTCCAGGTTTCTCAAATGGGAGCAGGGGCCCAAGAACTTGGGCCATCTTCTACTGCCTTCCCAGGCCATAGCAGAGAGCTGGATTGGAAGTGGAGCACCTGGGTCTTGGACTGGCACTCATATGGGATGTGGGCCCTGTAGGCCGGAGCTTTAAACCATTGCACCACAGCACTGGCCCCCCAGCATTCTTTTTTGCTGTCAAGACAACCTTCACTCCTAAACCAAACTCCTGAGTTTGCTGCTAAAACCTAGTCCTTCCTCCTTGTTCTGTGTTTCAAACCATGGCACCTCCACTCACCCGCTCTAGAAGCCACAGATGGAGTCGTCAGTGTTGACTGTCCCATCCCCATCTTCTCTAAGGCCCCTATTCAGTCAGGCCCTACACCCTGGTGACACCGATAGGTCTCCATTCCCACTTCCACACCCAGCTCAGGCCACCATCCCCTCTTGTCTGAATCGATTTCTTTGTCCCTTCCTGCCACCCTACCTCCATTCATTTTCCATGTAGACCTCAGCCATCAAGAATTCATTATGGATGTGCAGATGCAGCTGCTTCTTACTGTGATGATAAGTAAAAATGAGGTAAATGCAGGATGTAACACATGAACACGAGATGAGTTTGGAGTGGGAAGGAAGGGAGAGGACTTGTAGAAAACTGATGGTGCATGCATCCATGTGCATTGGTGGGACAGGACTGCTTTCCTGTGCAGAATGCCTGGGCTGAAGTCACTGCACTGTTGTTACATTTGTGCTTTGAGTGTTGTGTAATATCTAGAATGTCGGCCTGTTCATCTGTGCAAGCGAGAGAAAAACAGTAGCTAATTGACATAGAGCTTCTTGGATGGCTAAATGAGTAAAGGCCCTGACCTACAAGGGTGTGTCAGAAAATTCATGGAAAATGCACATTTTGAAAAAGCTATGCATGGATTTCAAAATTTTCTGCACCAGAATGAATGCTTAATTCCACTTTGCACAAAATTTCTGAAGCCTACTAGTATTTAGAGCCCAGTGAATGGTAGCTGCTCTTACTGTTTTTATTAGAGTACTATCTAGGAAGGAGAGATGGCGAGCAACACCATTAAACCCCTGAGTATCCAAATAGGAAAGACACAAGCCTGTAATGCAGCTGCTGTTGCTGGCACAGCTTGGAAAAAGAAGTAGGGAAGTGAAAAGAAGGGGGAAGATGGCTCTGTCCATGAAGGGGCTGGACCCTGAAGATACAAGTCATTGTGCACTTAAGAGATTTTCCAGTGATAGGCTTTGATCCAAACCAACCAACTGACCAACTCATCTCAGTGAAGTGATAGTTTTGGTTCTGCCTCAAAAGTCTTATTTGCCAAGGTAGCTTCTTAATGTCAATGCTTTTTTGTATAAGCGTGAGCTTTTTTGAATGGAAAATTATGATCTTTCAGTTGAACACTCTGCAGGCACTGCATGTCTGCTTCCTTTAATGATTTGTACATGGACATGTTTTTTTTCCCTCTGAGCAGGCTCACGGTGCTGGGGATAAGCTAGTGAGAATGGAGGTTAGAGGAAACCCCAAGTACCAATACTTGTTGAGAAATGCACTCTGTGTATGAAATCCCCGAGAAGATCCAGGAATATCGTGTGACTTCTGTGTGGCCTGGTTCAGTAATGGCAGATGGATTTTCCCCCCCGGACACCTGCCACAGGTCTGCAGGGTTCTTGACCCTCAGACTTTCGCAGGTGCTGTGATGATCTTGTATCTGCTGTGCTGAGCCTCTCCTTGCCTTTGCTGAGTTCCCACCTCGAAGCCAGTGGGCATGACCACTCTGCCATTGTACCATACCCACTGAATAGCATTCAGCCCTGCGTTGTTCTCTGCATTATTTTTTACTTAAGTGGTGTTACTGCTGAATTGAATTTATTCTGCATGTTCAGACCCTCACAAGCTTTGGTGTTCTGGGGATTAAAAGATACTAATACCATTTATAGCAAGGATCAATTGTAGAGAAATCACATCCTTAAAGATCTTGCCGAAGAGAAATTGGCAAGATTTATCTGTGTTGTGAAGTTTAATTGCCTCTGCTTTAACTTTGCAGTTTTATTTTGTGGTTGGTGCTACTTGGTCACAAAGGAGCAACTCTGGCTGTGTTGAGAGCATTTGGGTATAATAAAGGGGGTTAAAGTAGAGTGACTTAGCTCCAGTACGTGTGGGCCAAAATGGAGGATGGTTTGTCTAGAGGCTTGTGTGTTCCCTTGGGGCAGGGGGAGCTTAAGAGTGATTGTGATGTTGAGATTTTTTTTAATAGGCTAAGCTTTCTGAGCTCAGGGAAGACAGATCTGCAGCAGGAGTGGTACTGGACAGCAAGCTCCCATGTGGCAGGGAGGAAGTTGGGGTGTGTCAGGAAAGGAGAGGTAAAACTGTCCCAAATTGAAATACGTTGTTGATAAGAGGAGGTGTTTACCCCTAAAAATCTTTATAATAGCTGCCTTTAATAAGGAATACAAAAAGAGTTAGAATGATAGAAGTATAGAAAAATCTATCAGCTACATTGTAGGTTCACTGTCTGGGAGGCCATGGCTTCTCTTGTGTGCAGTAAATGCATTTCTGAAATAACAGAAGGACCTTGTCCCAATGATTTCACTTACAACAAGGTCCTTGAGCATCAGGTAGGGTTGAGCAGTACACTGTGGTTTTAGTTTCAATCCAAAAGTGTATGGCAGTATTGCCATGATTTTTAAAAGTCCTGTTCTTGTTTTCTTTCCATGCTCCTTCTACTTCAAAGGCTGATTCCACTTTCATTCTTATGGGTGAAAGCCTGGAAGTTACAGCATCCATGATTAATCTTATTTGAGGATGCTCTTCACCCATGCTGTAGTGAGCTGTAGAAATTTTATGTGCACTGAACTTGTTTAAAAGAAACCACAAATTTCTTCTGTGGCTCTTTGGAAAAGCTACTGACCATTTTCATGCAAGCTTCTTCCCCATTTAGAGAAAATGTGATCTAAAACTGTTAGACAGAGGCCAGGATGGCACATCAGCAGCCTGTGTGCTTCTCCTGATTGAGTGTTGGATGCCAGTTGGCCAAACACAGGAGCATTCAGATTTGTCTCTGAGAGGAAGCAGTGCATGGCCATAAGCCATATGAAGTTCATTAGGTGCAATTGCTACATGACACAGTTAATATGGTGACAGAAATAAACTCTTCAGTGACTCCATTCTAGTGGCACCAATTTTAACCAATTTATCAGGCAATTGAGTATGTTCTGCACTGGAGATAGATTTTTTTTTTTAAATATGGTTGGATTTTTGACTTCCCAATTCAGTTTGTAGAGAAGCAGGTATCTATCCACTAAGCATGTCGGCACTGATCATGGGAGTTGGACTTGTGGCTGGGGCTGAAGAAAGGATTTAGCAGCCAATCTAGCAAAGTTGGAATTTATCTGGGAGAGGACTTATGGTGTGGAGGCATCTGGTATGTTTTGTAGGAGCAGTGTGTATGTATTTGCTTTGAGTAATCTGTATGTTTGTGAAGGTGATACAAGGTTAAAAGTCACCCATTGAAGCATAGTACATGTTGGATTACATCATGTTTGCTAAATGATGAGATAAAGATTTTAAGTTGTAGTTAGTTATTTATGCAAGCAATCACATTAAACTTATAACCAAATGGCACGTCAATCCGTCACTTCATGTGTTTCTTCCAAGGAGAATTAAATTTTAGCATCTGAAAGCCCAAGGTATGACTCTGCTATTCGATTTTCAAGATGAGAAAACTGAGGAAAAGTGTAGTAAGGAACCGAGCAAGGAGTGCCCTTGCTAGTGGCTGTTCCCACAGTCTGGCTTCTCTGCTTTCTGTAGTTAAGACTTCCAAAGCAATGTGCTCTGTTCTGAACTCACTTCTGTATTCAAAACTGTCTGTCAGTTCCTTATCCAATCAATATGTGGCATTTTTACTTGGCTATAACTAAAATTTTAAACTAGATTCCATGGGTTGCTAAGGCACAATGATACTACATGGTCAATATTAGAACAATATGCAAATATGTCATAGGACCACAGAATAGCTAAATGTGAATTAGCTTGAGTAACTTCTACTTGTAACTCCAGATACGGTGTTAATAATGCACTCATATATATTGAACATAAATTTTACTTTGGAAAAAATAATTAAAATTAACCTCCCGATAAAACAAAAACATTACCTTAATTAAAAAGCAGTGTAGTAATAATCTAGTTTACATGGCTAATGTCTTTCAAGATTATTCCCAGAGGAGTAGATTGAAGCTTGGATGGGAAGAGATGTTGGGTGCTTCTTCCTTGGACCCTGGGTGTCACAGATACATTGACCCTCTGACTGTGACTTGGGGATAGTTACATGGAACAAGATCAGTTGAAGGTACATATCAGCTTTGCTTCAGTTATATCAGAAAGTTCATGGACAATGCATATTATGAAAACAGTATGCATGAATTTCAGTTTTCTTGCCCCAACATCAACTTACCTTTTAATTACACTTCTCAACCAACTTTTTGAAATACTCTATGTAATTGTCATACTTCTCTTGATATGATCAAAATTCAAGCTCTTGTCAGACATTTATATTTGCAAATTTTTGGAAATTATCTGGTAGGGTAAATCGCTCTTAATCGAAAGGGAAGGGATATTACTGAAGAAGAAACAAATTACAGCACTAGCATTAGTTTACTGATTGACTACCAAGGTTGTCCCCCAGATGGTACCCACAATAAAAAAAAAAGTCGTTTCCACCAAAACCATTAGCAAATGCCAACTGGGCTCAAATCCCAGTTTCTAATTCAGTTTGAGTTCCTTCAGGATGTGTGAGCTAAGCAGATCCAAAGTGTGGACTACAGAAAACTTTTCAGCAATGTCATGAATCGAAGATGTTTTGTCAATCAAAATGTGAGAATTCAGAATGTGGAAAAATAGAATTAAAAGATCGGTTTATTCAAGAATCTTAAACACACATGAAGAAGGGTCTTTGGAAAGTAGGTGAAAATGAATTTGTGTAAAAATTATGCATAAATTTCAATTTTTGGGGGGTATGAAAAATGACATACCTTTTATTTGCTTTTTTCCACAAACATTTTAAAATTTCCTCATAAATAGAGAAGTAATAGGGGGAGCACATCATAAGGCTACTATAGTGGCTGAACCTATTGAAAAATTGTGAATGAGATTTAAGATTTAAGGAATTTAAGATTCCTTAAAGTGCCACCGGAGACCTGGTCTTGAACAAGGAGATGAGCTGCTGCCTTTAAGCACAGAAAATGATGATAATAACATGTAATTTATAGAAATCATTTGCAGAAAATGATTAATGATCTGTTAATGTCAGAACTGATACACTGAAAGCCTAGACAACTTGTCTTGGTTCCTACCATAAATTATTAGAAAATCAAGAAGACAACATAATTTTCTAATAGTTCTGAATGCCCAGACCAAATGGACTCCTTTTCCCTTAATACTGGGAATATGATGAATATCTGAAAATAAATGTGTGTATATGTGCACAGGCATTACTCTGTCTATTGTTGAATTTACAAACTCAGAGTATGTAAAGGGGCCCTGGGCTGTCACTATCCTTTATTTTTTTTTTTCAACTCTTATGTAATAAATACAAATTTCCAAAGTACAACTTTTGAATTATAGCAGCTTTTCCCCCAATAACCTCCTTCCCACCTGCAACCATCCCATCTCCCACTCCCTCTCCCATCCCATTCTTCATCATGATTCATTTTCAATTATCTTTATATACAGAAGATCAACTTAGTATATACTAAGTAAAGATTTCAACAGACTGCACCCACAAAGACACACAAAGCATATAGCGCTATTTGAGTAGTAGTTTCACCATTAATTCTCATAGTACGACACACTAAGGGCAGGGATCCTACATGATGGGCAGGTGCACAGTGACTCCCACTGTTGATTTAACAATTGACACTCTTATTTATGATGTCAGTAATTACCTGAGGCTCTTGTCATGAGCTGCCAAGGCTATGGAAGCCTCCTGAGTTCACCTCCTGAGTTATTTAGACAAGGCCATATTCAAAGTGGAAGTTTTCTCCTCCCTTCAGAGAAAGGTACTGCCTTCTTTGATGGCCCATTCTTTCCACTGGGATCTCGCTCACAGAGATCTTTCATTTAGATTTTTTTTTTTTTTTTGCCACATTGTCTTGGCTTTCCATGCCTGCAAAACTCTCATGGGCTTTTTAGCCAAATCCAAATGCCTTAAGGGCTGATTCTGAGGCCAGAGTGCTGTTCAGGGCTTTTGCCATTCTATGAGTCTGCTGTGTATCCTGCTTGCCATGTAGGATCATTCTCTCCTTTTTAATTCTATCAATTATTTGCAGACACTTGTCTTATTTATGTAATCCCTTTGACACTTAATACCATCTTTTTGATCAATTATTATTATTTTTGACAGGCAGAGTGGACAGAGAGACAGAGAGAAAGGTCTTCCTTTGCCGTTGGTTCACCCTCTGGTGTGGCTGGTGCGCTGTGGCGGGCTCACTGTGCTGATCTGAAGCTGGGAGCTGGGTGCTTCCTCCTGGTCTCCCATTCGAGTGCAGGGCCCAAGCACTTGGGCCATCCTCCACTGCACTCCCGGGCCACAGCAGAGAGCTGGCCTGGAAGAGGGGCAATAGGGACAGAATCCAGCGCCCCAACCAGGATTAGAACCCGGTGTACCGGCGCCACAGGCAGAGGATTAGCCTAGTGAGCCGCAGTGGTGGCCCTTTTTGGTTAATTATGAACTTAAATGGATCACTTTGACTAGTGAGATGGCATTGGTGCATGCCACCTTGATGGGATTGAATTGAAATCCCCTGGTACGTTTCTAGCTCACTATCCTTTAAAGGCTTACTTACTGGGACTGGGGCTGTGGCTTAGTAGGCTCCACCTCTGCCTGTGGTGCCAGCATCACATATGGGTGCCAGTTCCTTTCCTGGCTGCTCCTCTTCTGATCCAGCTCTCTGCTATGGCCCGGGAAAGCAGTGGAAGATGGCCCAAGTGCTTGGGTCCCTGTACATGTGTGGAAGATGCAGAATAAGCTCCTGGCTTCACATTGGCTCAGCTCTGGCCATTATGGCCTTTTGGGGAGTGAACCAGCAGATGGAATACCCCTCTCTCTCTGTCTCTTCCTCTTTCTGTAGCTCTGCCTCTCAAATAATTCACTCACTAATTTATTCATTCGTTTACTTATGTGAAAGGCAGAGAGTGAGAGAATGAGTGCAGGAGTGCTCCCATCCACTGGTTCACACCCCCAGATGGCTGCAAGAGCCTAGACTGAGGCAAGCTGAAATCAGTAGCCCAGAAACTCCATCTGGTCTCTCATGTGAGTGGCAGGGGTCCAAGAACTTGGAGCATCTTCTGTTGCTTCCCAGGTACTTTAGTTGGGACCTGGATCAGAACTGGAGTCGCCAAGACTCCAACCAATGCTCTGCATAATGAAGGCATTGCAAACAGCAGCTTAGCCCTCTGTGCCAAAACGCCTCCCCTTCTCCGGGTTCAGTGTCACTGACCTTCGTGACCTCACTTTTCCTGTAGACTCTGGGTAGCATAAGGACTGATGGTTTGGTCCATGTTTACTAGGACACAGATATGGGTTTAGCCAGGCCTTCTCTTGAGCTAGACTCTCACCCATTACTTCCTTATGACTAAGCTGATGGCTGGGCAATCCCAAGATCAAGTGTAATCTTTGCAACTTCATGCACTATGGGAAAAAAATGTTTTCTACAAAATACTGGACATGTAAAAGGACGGGTTTTTATAGGTCAACAAATTGGTTTCCTATTTTATTTCCCAATTTTCTTATTGACACTTCTTGAGATTTAATATTCCTCTCCAGGAATATGGGACTGGTGTTGAGTTAAACAACAAACAGTGGAAGCAATGGTGATAACAGCTTGCCTGTACGATATGCCTTTAATTCTTAGAGAAAAGTAGAATGAGCTGAAGATTGAATTGCTTTTTCAATTCCTGTTTTCACAACTGATGTGCAATGAAGGATGCTGTCCTCCTTCCAGAGCTGGAGGGAAACAGCCATCTCCCACGTCACTGATTGGACTCCCAGCACAACTGGGTTTTTGTTGCTGGAAGTCACTCAAGATGATTTTGTTCTATGTGCAAAACCAAAACAACAGAAAAGTAGTATTGGGAAATCCAGTCCTGCTAATAGCTATTAGCTACCTATTTATTGTGCTGATGTGTTTTAAGAACAAAACCAAAGTATTCTAGGTAAACATAATATCTGTATCTTATCCAAATTGTCTATTGAATTATAAAATATAGCCTGTGAGTTTTCTTTTATGAAGCAAATGCATTTAAGAATCTGCTGTGACAAATCAATATCAAAATGCGTACAAAATTACAAGAACAAATAGAATGTTGTTTTTGACTGGTTTGTTTATATTGCAACTATATTATTTTATGTGAAGTATGTGTAATAGAGCATTAGATTTGAAGACTCTGTGTTGAATATCATTTCTGACAGCCTTTTTTAGGGTCACTAAAATTCCAATAATTCAGTCTAGAATTGAAGTCGATTCCAGAGAAAAATTTAATATAGTCTGCTTGCCTGCCAGCTTCAACATAGTTTCAGAGCATTGAAATGGTTTGACACATTGAAATATAAAGTGCATTTGTCATATCTATTGGTGGAGTATTTTATGTGATCGCATCTAACAAAGATCAAGTTAGAGTAAAACTTATACTGTTTTTTTTTATGTGTTTGTGAAGAAGATTTTGTTTTATCTTGTTTTCTTTACAGTCCTGATTTGATTTATTGCAAAGTCCAATAAACTATTCCTGGTAATAATAAAGAAACAATGTTGCCTGAACCAATTTTGCAATGCAGTGGAACATCTTTATATTACCACAATCATTTGCCATTTCAGAGATCCATGGGAATTCAGTATTGTGTCAAAGAAGGGGTACTTTCTGAACCAAGCATGAGGTTAGTAAGTCGTTTCTAATTCGGACCCCAGCAAATAGAAATTAGGTATTTGTGAAAATCTTTTTTTTTTTCTCTTTATATACAGAAGATCAGTTTACTATATATTAAGTAAAGATTTCAACAGTTTGCCCTCACATAGCAACACAAAGTGAAAAATACTGTTGGAGTACTAGTTATAGTATTAATTCACAATGTATAGCACATTAAGGACAGAGGTCCTACATGATATATTTTTTTAAAAAATTGATTAATTTTCTAGGCAATTTCCAATTTAACACCAAGATTTTTTTTTCATTTTTAATTATCTATATACAGAAGATTGATTCAGTATATACTAAGTAAAGATTTCATCAGTTTGCACCCACACAGAAACACAAAGTGTAAAATACTGTTTCAGTGCTAGTTATAGCATTACTTCACATTGGACAACACATTAAGGACAGATCCCACATGAGACGTAAGTACACAGTGACTCCTAAAGTTGATTTAACAATTTGACACTCTTGTTTATGGCCTCAGTAATCTCCCTAGGCTCTAGTCATGAGTTGCCAAGGCTATGGAAGCCTTTAGGGTTCGCCGACTTCAATCTTATTCAGACAGGGTCATAGTCAAAGTGGAGGTTCTCTCCTCCCTTCAGAGAAAGGTACCTCCTTCTTTGATGGCCCCATTCGTTCCACTGGGATCTCACTCACAGAGATCTTTCATTTAGGTCTTCTTTTTTTTCCAGAGTGTCTTGGCTTTCCATGCCTAGAATACTCTCATGGGCTCTTGAGCCAGATCTGAATGCTTTAAGGGCTGATTCTGAGGCCAGAGTGCTATTTAGGACATCTGTCATTCTATGAGTCTGCTGTGTATCCCGCTTCCCATGTTGGATCATTCTCTCCCTTTTTGATTCTATCAGTTAGTATTAGCAGACACTAGTCTTGTTTGTGTGATCCCTTTGACTCTTAGACCTATCAGTGTGATCAATTGTGAACTGAAATTGATCACTTGGACTAGTGAGATGGCCTTGGTACATGCTACCTTGATGGGATTGTATTGGAATTCCCTGGCCTGTTTCTAACTCCATCATTTGGGGCAGTTCCGATTGAGCATGTCCCAAATTGTACATCTCCTCCCTCTCTTATTCCCACTCTTATATTTCACAGGGATCACTTTTCAGTTAAAATTTAAACACCTAAGAATAATTGTTTGTTAATTACAGAGTTCAACCAATAGTACTAGAATAAAAAAATTACTAAAATGGATAAAGTATTACATTGTACAACAACAGTCAGCACAAGAGCTGATCAAGTTACTGTTTCTCATAGTGTCCATTTCACTTCAATAGGTTTCCCCTTTGGTGCTCAATTAGTTGTCACCGATCAGGGAGAACATATGATATTGGTCCCTTTGGGACTGGCTTAATTCACGCAGAATGATGTTTTCCAGATTCCTCCATCTTATTGCAAAAAAAACAATGAAATCCGGTCATTGAAAATCTTTTGAAACTTTGAGGTTCAGTTTTCTCATCTGTGAAATGGGGGTGATGCTCCAAAGATGGTAGGGGTTTAAGTTCTTGTTTTGATGGAGATGTGTTGTGTGTTTCACCCCTAGTTCAGTGTCTGTCACCTAACAGATACTCCCGGAAGACCTTTCTATGGTTTCTAGGGCTTGTTGGAATTTCACAGAATGAAATCTATGGTCTATCCAGGTGTTAGCAACCTAGGAAATAGTGAAATGAGACTCCAGGATAGTTGACTTCTTCGGTAAAATGCTGCATCTGATACTGTGAAAGCCCTGTCCTTCTTCTAGTACTTACTTGGTTTATGTATTTGTGTGTTTGAACAGTTTGGGGCTTCCTGTGTTGAGGGTGTAGAGGTGGGGTTGGTTCTGTTTCAGATGTTGAGCACAGATGAAACTGGAATGGATGGATCTTTGTTAGCAATATTGTTTCTGAGAATACACAAATTTATTTCCATTTTGCAACTGTCTATGCATTGCCTTTTATCTATAATCTGGATGCCAATTTTAATAGTTATAAATAAAAGGAGACAAATATTCAAATACAATTCTAACATCAGCTCCTAAGACTATTTCTATGTTCTGACCCCAAGAAACTACAGTTTAAAAAAAAAAAAAAAACCCTCCCAGCCCAGTAATAGTATTTTGATGATACAGCTATAATATATTACGGTGAGTAAGGAGTTTTCTTTAACAATGATTTTAAAGTCTTAAGTATCTAATATCCAATTTGTTTAACAAATATCCTATGTATACTTATCCTACATACTTATATGTAACAAATATAATTAGTTGTATACAGTTAGATGTATCTTTATTAGGACACTTGAAAATATTTAATATTGTTAATATTTGGCCCACATATTTTATTTATTACTGATGTTTTATGATCTGCCTATGTAAAATAACTTAAAAGGGTCTTTCATTGAGTATACAATGGATAATGAAGATTAACATTTTCCACAGAGTGGTCTACTGAGCTGAATTGCACAGTATTAATAAGAATTATTTGAAATAAAGTTTCCAGGTTGAAATCAGTCTGGAAAATAGTGGCCTTATGCTAAGACTTCTTAATGCGTTGAATGTGCTTGTTCGTGAATTACACAGTAATAATCTGAGAGGGTTGTGGGGTGCTGTTTCTGTGACCTGTTTTAAAAAATTGATGTTAAAAAATTTATTGAAGAGGCAGATAACTCCCCCACAACACACACACACACACACACACACGAGGTGCGGGGAGGGAGAAAGAGACAGAGCTCTGTCTACTGGTTCACCCCCCCCCCCAAGCCCACCATGACTGGTCCTACCCTAACCTGGGAGCCAGGAACCCCATCCAGATCTCCCACCTGGGTGGCAGGGATCTTACTTGAACCAATACCACTGGCTCCCAGGGTGTGGATTAGTAGGAAACTGGAATCAGGAGCAGGAGTCCAGACTTGAACCTGAGGAACTCAGATACAACGTATAGGTATTTTAACTGCTTGGCCAAACATCTGCTGTTTGCTAACCTTTTTGAACACAAAAGTCCTTTAAGTATTTTTTAGAATATCTTACAGTATTAATAATCACCAGATCGTACTTTGGGAAATTCAAGTTTAAATGAAAAGTGCTGTATATGTTCTTTTTTTTTTTTTTTAAGATTTATTTATTTGAAGGAGTTATGGGGGGGGGGGGTAGGCAGAGAGGTCTTCCATCCGCTGGTTCATTCCCCAGTTGACCACAGCAGCCAGCAGCTGAGGAAATCCGAAGCCAGGAGTTTCCTCCAAGTCTCCTATGTGGGTGCAGGGGCCCAAGGCCCACTTCTACTGCTTTCCCAGGCCATATCAGAGAGCTGAATCAGAAGTGGAGTAGCTGGGCCTCGAAACAGTGCCCATATGGGATGCCGGCATTGCAGGCGGCAGCTTTAACCCGCTATACCACAGCGCCAGCCGCTGTATACATTTCTGAATCTGTAAATCTGGTCAGGAGGCAGAAACCACCCCAGTTATTAGGGAACTACAAAAAGTTCATGAAACATGGAATTAAAAGGTAAGTTTAGAGATAGGCACTTAGTGTAGTAGTTGGGTCACTACTTTGCACACCTGCATCTCGTATTCAAATACCTGGTTTATGTCTCAGCAACTGTGCTTCCGGTCCAGCATTCGCTCATGCACATGCTGGGAGGCCGCTTACGATGGCTCTAGTGCTTGGGTCCCTGCACTTGGGAAACCCAGATTGAGATCCACATGCTTGGTTTTGACCTCACCCATCCCTGGCTGTTGTGGGCATTTCGTGAGTAAACCAGCAGATAGAGGATCTAGCAATCTGCCTTCCAGATCAAATGAAAATAAATAAGTAAAACTTAAAAAAGCAAGATACGTTTATTTGGGTGCAAAAAAATTTTTGGAAACTCATGTATAATTTTTTTTTGACAATATGCCTTGTCCCTGAACTTAGCGCAAACCTCTTATATTTGAACACAGAGAATTTAATGTATAGAATTGGTAACTAGGTATGTGTTAACTGGTAACAGAGAGTAACATCAGAGTGCTCACGTATTGTGTAGTTAGCCATTGTAGGAAGCAGGTAATCCCCCTGGTGCTGGGGGAAAGAAGAGAGCTTAGATCCATGAAGCTTAAGAGGAGCCACTGGACTGCTTGTCTCTGAAGAGGTAGTGATGGGGCTGATTCTGCTAGTGATGGAAAGTGCACAGACTGAATTCTTTAGCCATGGGAGGAACTGCCATGGCTGGGAGATTGAGCCCCATGGGCAGAGGCTAAGTGAGCCAGGCAGGAAGCCCACGGAACACAGGTTCCTACCCATGTAAGCCTTGCAGTCTCCCTTTAGTGCCCCTGGTGGGAGAGCCTAACAGACAGCAGCTGGCCAGACAGCAGCATGGTTTGCAGAGTCCCGAAAGAGCATGGAGGCATGGCGGGCACCCAGATTTGATGCTGGTAACAGTAGCTTAATAACTGGCAGAGTTGCTTGGTCAGAATCCGTGCACTTAGGAAGAAATACATTGGAATTATTTTTAAAGTAGTTCTGTCATCATCTCAGATTAAATTTGCCAGAGTAATTCACAAAGCAAACCAACTTACTTTATCATTTGTATCCCCAGCAGCTATGTTCCATTATTACATTAGTATTTCATTATTACTGTACAGGTTTCTCTAAACAAAAAAGGAGGATTAGCTTGAATTTACTTTCCACCTTTAAAAAAGCTCATTGTTGAAGGCTGGTAGCTCCTAACCTTTTAGTTCTGTTCAGTGCCACTGCAGTTCTAACACTGCTTCTGGAATTCCTGTGCAGAAAGGCATTTGAAACCAAACGTACATGGACCCTAGCAGGATGGTGATCTGCCACTGAGAATCTGTGGGGAGGCACCAAGACGTGTTAGGGCGACTGCCTTTTGGAGGACTTGGGGTTTGACAAACTGTGGGTTATTGAAAGGGTACTTTTTACACGAGTCATCGATAATCAATAGATGAGAAATGCCACCTCAATCTGGTTCTTATGTTTACTCAGTGCTGTGGGAATAGTTTCGAGCAGCCATAGTTTGGGTTTATCTTGTAAGTGGTATGTGTTAAAATATGATGTATTTGCAAAATCCAGTTTGACATGCATATTATTTGCCCCAGAGAAAGCCAAACATGATTGCAAGAAGTTAAGGAAACAACTTATTTTAAAGAACTATTTTATTTACTTGGAAGAGAGAGGTAGAGCCAGAGATAGAGAGGTCTTCCATTCCACTGGTTCACTCCCCAAATGACCGCAATGGCCAGAGCTGTGCTGATCCAAAGCCAGGAGCCAGGAGCTTCTTCCAGGTCTCCCACATGAGTGCAGGGGCCCAAGGACTTGGGCCATCTTCTACTGCTTTCCTAGGCCATAGCAGAGAGCTGGACCACAAGAGGAGCAGCCAGGACTTGAACTGGTGCTCACATGGGATGGCGGTGCTGCAGGCTGGGACTTTAACCCACTCGCTGGCCCAGGAAGCAACTTAAGTCAAAGGAGACTCACCAATAGAATGTGCACCGCTTAGAGAGTACGTGTGTTCTGAGGATGTTGCAATGCTGTCATTAAAAGATGCAGAACATGGCATAAAAGGAAGAGAAGCTGAGAAAACAGGCTCTGGAAGAGTTAGCTTGGAAAGTTGGGAGGAGGAGGATTTATGACCGCAGCCACCCAAGATGGGATGGAAGAGGATACAGATGCATATTGGAGGGAACACATGGTGGAAGAGAATTTCAAGAAGGAATCCTAATGATAACATGACTGAGTGCTTACGTGAGCCCATCCTTGTTTTGCGTTGGGAAGCAGTTGGAGAAAGTACTGCAGATTGTGCCCTGATGAAATGTCATTGGCTTTGGCAGCTGCAAAGTGATTTGGAACTTTGAAACATTTTAACCCAGGGAGAGTTAGAAGCTAGGTTTCAAAGGGTTGAGGTAAGGGTTAGCATGGGAATAGATGCAGTGATTTGGAGCTACTCTGCCCGGAACTTTGTCGTTGGAGAAAGAGATTACCTCGGCTTTTGCTCAGTGTATGTGACCACAGCTTTGAAGTCAGAGGTGAACAGATGATGCCAATAACGTAAGACATTTCTCCTGCATCTGTGATCATGACGGGCTACGAACTTTTTCGGTAGAATAAAACAATGCCAATATGAAAAGAACTGTGAATGTTTTCCAAGGTGTTAGGTGTTGATTGTAGACACTGGAAAAACAAAGTGCCAAAGAAATGTGTGCTTTTTAAGAAATCATCCACATGGATTACCTGGATATAAAAATAATTTCAAAAGCGTTTTTTGTTTTCTGTAAGATGGTCCTTCCTCTATCTTGGCTGGATTATAAGCAGCCTGCTAGGGATTTGTTAAGATGGAAATGTTGGCTTCTAGAAGTAGTGGCTTATCCTTGAGGCATAGAGGTGTATGGAACGTGTTTCAAAGTTGGCTTGCACCTATTTGATGAGTTGGCCTAAATAACTGTCCTGGAGTGTGTCTCAGACTCTGAAGTTGTGCTGGAAGATGGATCCCTGTGTTAGCAGGCTTCAAGGTGCACCTCACCAGCCTCAGTGGTCATTGGTCTATATCTGTTATTTACAATACACAGATGGGAACCTCATCTAAATTGTGACTTTTTTTTCTTCAAAAAACAAGTCAGCATAAAACTGTTATAAAAGCCTTAAGTGCCTTTTAGTAGGTTTTTGGGAGGAAATTTCTCAAAAGGCCACTCTGCTAAGTGAGAAAGCCCCCGAAAAGAATTGTATCTCAATATTTTACTGAGCCAGCTTTCTCCAGAGTGAGCTGATCACCTAAAAGTTAAACAGGATGCACACTACTTTGTGTTTTCTGCAACTACCCTTGATTTCTGTTAGAACCAAAGGTAATCTTTCATAGGAATCATGTGTGTAGCACGTTATGTTTCCGGTGAACTTGAGGGTAGAACCCTGTGTTGTAGTTCAGGTTGGCATAAAATTTAAGTTACATTATTTCAAATATGTGTGTGTGTAATCAACTTATGCCATTGCTAGACTGCTTATGAATTTCTTCCTTTTAGTCATTTATTTTACAAAGATACAAGGTACGTTTGCTAGGGCAGTGATTGCTGCTTTAACAAATACTAGAAATTGCAATAGCTTTGTGAAATAGTTTCTTATTTTGACAATTTCCCCATGTGGATGTGATGGTGGCCAGGAAGGTACTGCCTCTGCCAGTCATTCAGGGATCCAAGTGACAGAAGCTGTGCCAGGCTCCCAGAATCACTGTCAGCATTGTTTACTGCCCGGTCAGCTGGTTGGGGGGAAGCAAGTGGCAGCACTTGGCGGAGCTTACAATAGGCCAGGCCTCCAATAGCACACGGGCGCTTCTGCTCATTTGCTGTGGGCTGGACCTCAGTCGTGTGTCCACAGTTAATTGCAGAGCTGGAACATGAAGGATAACAATGTCTAGGAAGAAAGGAAGTGGCGTTCGATGTATTTTAATAAATACTATGGCCACACTATTAACAAACGCTGAATTTTAGACAGTTTTAATGTCATTTTTGCACTATAAAATTATGTATGAAAGTATGTTCTTTCCCTTCTTAAATCCATTGGTATTACAATATATGTTTTTAAGAAGATACTTCATGGAAAATAAAATTAAAAGATGATTTGATATTGATGCAAGGAATCACTATGTTCTTAAAGTTGTACCTATAAAATGCATGAAGTTTATATTCCTTAAATAAAAGGTTTCTGGAAGAAAAAAAAAGTCCTTGAAATCTGTGAGTAGGTTTGTTTCATAATACACCTTTTTCATGAGCTCTTTAAAGACTCTTTGTGTTGTAAAGTGGGGACAACTGACTGACCTCCTAGGCTCTCGTGAGTACATACTTGAGAGGTATGGTTGTGCACCCAGACTTAGCTGAAACTCACTACCGGGAGGCACGCCTGAGCAGCCAGCCTATTCGATTTCTAGCTTGTGTCTACCCTCACAACAGAGAAACAGCCTTGCTGCTGAGGAGCTGATGTTAGCTGGAAAGGTGTTTTGTTTGAGAGTTCAGTGAGGATGGATTTTCTTCAGTTACTGATCTACGGTGATTCAGGTTTATATTATAGAATAGTCCAGTTTGAGCTTTGGAAACACCCAGAGCCTTTTGAAGACCTAAGCTCAATCCTTAGATGTTCATGTGGAAGTCTCCCTGGGAAAGACCATACATGTGTAAGAGAAAAAATCCTATTGAAATTACAACTTCAGTAGAAACTTTTGGATTTATCAAGTAAATATATAACTAAAATGTCCATTGTTTAATACCTGAAAATAATTTGTTATAACCAATGCATGTCATCACAAGTTGACGAAATCTGCAAATGTCTACGACGATTTTAATACTCATTTCCCCCTTTTTTCCCTTGGACTTCTATATCGGCCAATGCAGAAATAGCTTGAAGTTGTTACAAGTAGGAGCTCTTGTCATTATTTCATCAAGGTGCTTTTAGCATTAGAGTTGAAGTAGATCCCAGGGTTGGGGGGATGCATTCCCATGCCAATTCTCTATTTTCCTGTATGGAATTGTGTTGAATGACTCCTACAAAGTTTTCGTCTTTGTTCCCTCTTTGATTTCAAATGGTATGTATCACATATTTTCACTGTTCTAAATAACTTGAATATCATTACATATCATTGCAGTATTATCAACATAATGTGTAGTAGTATCAACAAGTATCTTTAGATTTGGGGATTGGAGGTGGAAAGTGTATTTAAAAAACAAGGAACATTTGAATGTAATTATTATAGGTTAATGGATGCAAGAACATCATCTATAGCAAAATCATAGGATGTGTATAGCCCTCATTTTTCTTCAGGAAGAAATTAACTATTTCACATTTGAATTTACAGATGTTAATCTTGTTATTGTATTGTCACATCTTTGTGAAATATTCTCATCTGCCAAAGTGCTTGCTTCATATCATCTACCTGGTATTGTAGAAGGCAAATTATATCTACAAATTAAAAGAAAAAACAACTTTGTGTTGTGCATATGCTTGTTATTTCAGTAAGATCAACAAAATGCTTAGGAGCACAAACAAATTCATCAATTATCTTTTGTATCCAGGGTAAAATATAGCAGGCAAGTTGAAAAATGAATTGTTTATTTTTGGAGGGGCTGAGAATAAAGAACAATGAAACTTCCAAATAAAAGTAGTTGGACCTTTCTGCAGTGGATCTGAAAATAAGTCCAGAAGGCTGAGCTTAATATAACATGTGGCAGGTGGCCTGCGTTTGCCTGGAGAATTCCTTTAGGGCAAGACAGCTCAGCAAACACATAAATCCTTTTTTCTCTGTTATCTAGTAGCACATTGAGTTGCCATGGGGATTTTATTTATGCAGCAGATCCTCTGCAGTTCAGTTTGTGCCTAAAGTTTAACCGTACAGCTGTTACCATAAATGCTACATGGCAATATTTTCCAAACACAGACCCTAGAACAAAAAGAACATTTTTCCCCTCACATTGATTTTGCTTTTTATGTTCTGAAACATCGTAGTAAAGTATTACTATATACCAAGAAAACTTCACAAGTTCCAGGCAAGCAGTTGGTATCATTTAATATTATTTAAATTGTACAATTGGGAATAAAATGTGGCAACTATATTTTAAGTTAGGACACTGTTTTTTGCAAATTTAAATGACTAGCTTATCACTATTTTTTTTTTTTGAAGAGATTTAATTCCCCCCTCCACTGTCATTACTTCTGAAAGGAGTTTAGATGAATATGCCAGAAATACTTGCTACTCTCCAGACCCTCACTTCCATGCCTTTTTTTAATATTACCCCTCCCCACTATTTTTAGTGGAGGAGGCTGGAAAACAAGATGGAAAAATGCTGATTGCTTTCGCAACAATCAAGGGACTTGGAAGTTTCTCCAGCTCAGGGCTAGGTCCTGATTTGGAATGAATTGCTTTTGTTTAGTCTTGATTTGTACTACACCAGATAAATCACCAATACGTCTCCTTTGTGTGAAGCAGCCTGGATTGGTCACTGAGAAGGGGAACTGATGCTTTTAGATGGAGTGCGCACAATTACCTCCCACCATCTGTGTCACAGTGCACCCGAAAATGATGGAAGGAAAACTTGAAATCCAGGTAAAGTTCTTGCTTAGAAGGAAAGTAAAGCAATCTGAATCAAGATACATTGTTCACTTCCTCGCCCTGCATTGCATTTCTGGTGTGTGATGTTGACTGTTTCAGACAACTGCCGAGACATCATCCTTACAGATGGTTCCGCTCTAGTTAAAGGGTCAACGTGTAAAATGTGAAATGATAAAGTAAATGAAGGCCTTCTGTTTAATGCCATATATTCTCGGCAATAATCACGCTGTTTGACATTAAACCGGCATTACTGCATTAGCAGTCATTAAAGATTGTCTCTGCTAGGAACAAACACCTCTCAGACATGTCTTATTTCTACCACAAATGGCCACATAATCTGAAAATGAATTCTGACGTGATTAATGGAATACATTGGAGATTCTAAGTGGCAACTGTTACCAGGTTCGGTCTACAGAATGGGGACTGGGGGCTGAGGGCATGCATCCTCCTGTGAGGAGCGCCTGGAGTCCCTTGGTTCAGTTGCCATTGTGATTTATCTGGGTTGGTGCAAATCAAGACTAAACAAAATGCAAATGCTTAGCCAGGGTTTCACCTCATTTCCTAAGAAGTAGTAGGAGATAAACATACATGCTTCTTTGTGCTCATATAATTAACAGCAATGCTCAAGTATTCATTTTTCATTGCGAAGTCATTTGTTGAAGGAAGTTGGCCAGTGACACACGGGCTGTGACGTTCCTATCAAAGTGTGGTCCACGGGCCGGTAGTATTGGCCTCACCTGGGAACCTGTCACAAATGTAAAATTCTAGTTTCTGTCCTTCTCAAGAGACACTGAATAAAGAATCTGTATTATGCTGTCGGTAGACGATTCCACTGCACTTTAAGTTTGAGAAGCATTGGTCTAGGAGTCTTGAAAGTCAAGATAAAATTGTACTACAGATTAAAAATTGCAGAAGAAATATATGAATTCATTGGTTATCTTGGGGTCCGCAGGTAGGAGAACATTTTGGCACTGTTTTCATTCAGCTGTCTTCTGTACTCCTGACTTACTTTCAAACCCCAGTTCTTACTGGGTGATCCAGTCTTAATTCTTTTTTACCCTCTGCCTGAGTGATAACTAGTACCAGGATTACCTTTCAGAAATAGAATGATTAGGCACTAGGATGCATAAGATGCTGCAATCACTCTCCCTTTGTCTACTGACTCAGTCTCCCTTTGGTTCTCATCTCTTAACAGTCTGGCATAGGCATCCTGAGCCCAAATCACTCATACCCTAACCATATCACGTGCGATACAACTCTGTGCCTTTGAACCTTCTATTTCCTCTCTGAGAATAAGTTTTTCTTTTAACGTGATAAACTTGTTTTCATACGTGATTACCCAGTTTCTATGTCTTAGAGGAGAAATATCCATTTTTAGGTCACCAGAGTAGTTCTCAGTTAAACATATAAAATGTATGCAGACTTCTCACATAGTACTCAAGATACTGTATTTCATTCATTTCTACCAGTAGAACGAATACTCCTGGAAGGCAGGACTCTTCCACTTTTTCCCAGCACCTCAGAAAGTGTCCAGCCTGTAACAGGTGCATGTTAAGTGCTTGTTAAATGAATGAATGGCAACTTCATTTAAAAGAACACCATTTAGCAATCATAACTGCTAATACATAGAGACACCTGGGTAAATCGGCCTTCTCTCTGCCATAATCTTTTATCAAGAACAATATCTTCTTGTTCTGAGAGAATCATGTCAGCTATTTGGGAAATAGAAAGTATAATGGAAGGTCTCATATAATGTAGGACATGAAAAAGGAAAGTGCCCAGACTCAAAAATTGCTGAAGCCTGAAAGCTCAATTGGAGAGAAGCTCGTGCACTTGGAAGACCAAGTGTGAACTAAAACTGGGTTTCTAGGGTTTGATTATACTTAATGTGAAAATTGTATCACCCTTGTTAGCGTGTCAGTTGCTGCATCAGTGCTTGGTCGAAGGTGAGAAGTTTCTCTCTGAAACAACACATAACTCTGTGTGCATCTTAAAACTGTGTTTTGCTTTCATAAGCAAAGATTGATATACACATAAATGAAATTGCTAACAAAGTTTATACAGTAGTATTAGCATGAGAGTATTTAAAATGTGGAATCTGATTCAAAGGTGAATTTATTTTGATGCAAAAAGTTTTGAAATTCAGGTTTTTTTTTCTTGATACATATTGTCATGAACTCTTAAAATTTACCTCATATATAGGGAATATTGGCTTTTTCTTCAGCTATGAATGGTAGTAGTTGTGTCGAGCTATGATTATTTTGTGTGTGTCTTCACAGTGAAGCAGCCCAAGGGTTTTTTTTTACAAAGGAATGCCTTCATGCTTGTGGATCAGACATACTACTGTGTATTTCCACTTGGTTTGACTTCAACTTAATGCTACAGTTTGAATTTGTGGTGGTTTTTCTAAGTTGCACTGTCGAAATATGAAATGAAAAATTTCAGTATTCCATAAAACTGGAAAATCTGAACTCCCTAGTTATCACTTTTCCCTAGAGGATTAAAACTTCAAATAGACTTTGCAAATCTTGCTTAAATAATCAGTAGAGGGCTAGCATTGTCAAGGGTGAGACATTGCTATGGAAATCACTGATAGTTCTAATTGCTCAGTTCAAAAGTCATTTATTTTTAATCTGTATTTTGTAAAATGATGACTAAAATAAGCCTAGGATTTTAGTTCTAATCCTGTTATATCAGTAATGTTGGGCAAGCATTCTAAATAATTGTGGTCCTTACATGAGAGTACTTCAAAAAGCTTGTTGATACAGGTAATTGAAAGATAAGTTTATTTGGATGCAAAAAAATTGAAATCCATGCTGTTTTTTCCATAATCTGCATTTGCAAAATCCTTTTGAAGAACCCTCAAATGCTGTGAGTTTAAAGATTTTTTGTGCTAAAGTACACTTTAAAAAGTATTTTCCTGTTGGTGTGGAGAGATTGAAGACTGTTGGATTTTTGTAGGGTGTTTTTTAGGGGAGTCTTTTTGTTATTAGAGAACAAGACCATACACAGGCACTCCCTTAGGCTGGTTCACTCCCCCAAATGTTTATTGGGATTGGCCTGGTAGAAGAAGGGGTTAAGAACTCAATGCAGTTCTCCCACATGGAGTGCCAGTGACCCAACTGCTTGAGCCCTTGCCTGCTGCCTTCCATGGCCCTCATGAGCAGGAAGCTGGAATCGGGAGTGGAAAATTGGGACTGCAATGCAGGTATTCCATTCTGGAACCTATTCACTGACCTCCCAAACATTAGGCCACAAAGGGCTGTGATTAACTGGAATCTCAACTGCTTGGCTGGATGCTCACCACCAAAATTAACTTGAATTCTATTTGTCTTTTTTTTTTAAGATTTATTTATTTGAAAGGCAGAATTTCAAAAAGATAGAGGGACAATAAGAGAGATCTTCCATCCACTGGTTTACTCCCCAAATGCTGCAATGACTGGGGCTGGGTGAGTCCAAAGCCAGGAGCCGGGAGCTGCTTCTGGGTCTTCCATGTAGGTGCAGGGGCCCAAGGACTTGGACTATCCTCTGCTGATTTCCCAGGCACATTAGCAGGGAGCTGAATATGAAGTAGAGCAGCTGTGAACTCGAACTGGCCCCTATCTGGGATAGTGGCACTGCAGGCAGCAGCTTTACCCAGAATACCACAGTGCCAACTCCTGAATTCTATTTTTCTAATAAATTTTAGAAGTACCCTTGTACTTCTCAATCAACATTCAGATATTCATATGTTCTAAATATCTTGACCTTATTTTGTTAGTAGACACTAGGAAGAAACTCAGAATATTGGTTGCCTGCAGACTTGACTTTTACCGCCAAGTTTATTGGCTCTGAAATGCCCAGCAGGTACTGAGAAAATCTAGAGGGTTCAGGATCAGTGGGAGAAATGAGGATTGAAGGGAAGGAGATGGAGAATAAAAAAAATTCAGGAGTGTTTTACCTTTGAAAAACAATGTCTTGAAGGATTCAGTACAAGCTTTTACTGTGGAAATCTTGATTATAAAACCAGTAGAGTGAAAGGCTTATTTTCACTTAGAAAAACTAAAGAAAACAAAACAATACTTTTGCTAATTAACACCTTGAGGATTACTCATTTATTTTTAAGGAGATTTCTGTAATTATTAAGAAATCTTAGGCCGGCGCCGTGGCTCAACAGGCTAATCCTCCGCCTTGCGGCGCCGGCACACCGGGTTCTAGTCCCGGTCGGGGCGCCGGATCCTGTCCCGGTGGCCCCTCTTCCAGGCCAGCCCTCTGCTGTGGCCCGGGAGTGCAGTGGAGGATGGCCCAGGTGCTTGGGCCCTGCACCCCATGGGAGACCAGGAAAAGCACCTGGCTCCTGGCTCCTGCCATCGGACGAGCGCAGTGCGCCGGCCGCAGCGCGCCGACCGCGGCGGCCATTGGAGGGTGAACCAACGGCAAAAGGAAGACCTTTCTCTCTGTCTCTCTCTCTCACTGTCCACTCTGCCTGTAAAAAAAAAAAAAAAAAAAAAAGAAATCTTTGCTGGGCTGTCACTGCTGCACAGAACTGCAATGTCGTTTCCCTAGTTTTATTTCAAATGCCAACTCAAGGAGCATTGGAATTGGTATCCTCAGTGCTTGGTAATGCCGTGTTTTCCCGGTTACTTTCCATAATTCCTGGATAAGTTTGAGGTGTAGGATCAGACCATCAGAGGGTTTGGGGAGCTAGTGGAGACCAAGTGGGGGCCACTTCCCTATCGTTAATGAGGGTTAAGGGATTTATATGAGTGTGAAGTCGTGAGGTATTATGGATATGGCGGTTAGAGTGCTGGTGAATGAGGAGTTTGTCATATCGTCTGGGCTGTTGAGGGCTGTGTGTGCCTCCCAGCCCATGCGTGGTGATAAATCAGCATGTGTTGCAGGGTTGGGTCAGGGAGAAGAAGCAACCACCCAAAGAAGCCGGTGGGTTGGGGAGCACTGGGCAGAAGTCATAAACGCCCTCTGCCTGGGCTTCTAGAGAAGACAGTCGGAGGGAGCGAGGAGTGGCAGTTTCCTGATAACTCCTAGACCTCAAGGAGAAGGAAGCTCAAGTGATGCTGGAGCAGCGATAGTGAGCTTCAGGCCACATCAGACGTCAGATCAGAAGAGAGAGAGACAGATCATGGGCAGTGTGCTCTGCTGTTGGATTGCTATGTTAGCAGTCCCGAGAGTACCCGTCAGTATAAATGTGCTGAAACCCATCAGGCTGCGGGATCTGCTGTGAACCTGCATAGGGGAAGACAGTATTGGTCCGTTTGGGAAACTTAGCCACTCACTGGAAACGGTTTTTTTTCCCCAATGCCATCAGGATAGCTGCTGGGCGTTAGAGGATGTTCTCCAGGTTTCTGGGATGAGAAAGGGTGAGTCTTTCTCTCCTGCGTGGTCGAGGCAGCCCAGTGTGACGGGTGCGGGGAAGGCCAGGCTCAGAGGCGTGACGAATACGGCCAGCTCATGATGCTGCCATCGCCTCACAATACTCAGTGCTTGCGGTTCCCTCACTGGGAACACGAGGATGATAATGCCACTTGCCTTGAATGGTTCGAGGATTCAGCTTGGTGACACCTGGAGCACCGCACGGCCAGGCCAGCAGTGTTCAGCGTGTAGTAGGTACTCAGTAATGTTAATGTTGTTGCTAAGAAGTAGGAGCTGAAAGAGGTATGTGATTGGTCAGAAAACTAAGAGGCAGGAGTGATAGACGTCTGTATCCTTGACAAAAATGAATGCTGTCTGAAGCCTCGTGTTCGGAAGAGACCTTAACTCACAAGGAAAATTGTTGAGATGAGACTATTTCAAAGCAGAAGAGTTAAGAGGGCACAATGCTGTCTTTTAAACAGATTTTACAATCTCGCGCAATACAAGGAAGGTGCTAAACAACGTAATTAATTTTGGAAAGGAAGAAAAGATAGTAAGAGCAGCGGTGAGTTGGGTAAGATAGAGAAGGAAAGTTATGGCTGCCTTTCAGGACCCGTGGCAAGGAAAATGCCTTAGGAACAAAATAAAGTAAATTTGTAATGGAATTAGTTCAAAGGCTAAAGAACTCCTGTAGGAAAATGTTGATCAGATGAAGAGGCAAGACACAGTGCTTACAGGATGGAGAACAAGGAATATGTGGTTTCTTGTACTGAAATTTTGGCTTCTTGAGAGCAGGCCCTTTATCTTGTGACGTCTCGGTGCCCAGCTCTGTGCTGGGCGTGTAATGGACACTTAACAAGTCTTTAATGAATTCATGAATGAGCCAATTTAATGGACTAATTAATTTAATGAATTAAGAAATTAAGTTTATTAAATAATTATGAGCACTACAAGGAACTAGGTCATCTATAAAATGGGTTTTAACACTTAAGGATGAAGAAACAGGGTTATGGGTCATAGAAAAGAGTGGAACTTATCTTCAGGGAATAGAATTAGAAAATTCAATTGTCAAAATAATGGGAGAGATTTTCTCAGAAATATTTGGATAAAATGGAAAAGGGAGAATGTGGGTTTTTTGTTTTCATTTTTTTTTTAATAGTTGTATTCTGTACAGAAGTATAAGGGCTGAGAGACAGAAATGATGGACAGACAGGTCAAAGTATCATCAGTCTGAGGAAACAGTCTTTGAGTATGGATGTTATCACCCCTGAACTTTGATAGTTGAATATTTTGTGAAATCCTTGAAGTTCATCAGCACAGTAATTCTTAAATTTAAAATGTTTTTTAAAAAAACTATTTCAGTTGTTTTCTGTTTCATGCACAGTAGTCCCTGGACATGTTCAAAAGCAGGGTATAAGATATTTGGGGGGCTGGGTGCAGGTGTTTGGCATAGCAGTTAAGATGCTGCTTGGCATCTTATTTAAGGAAAAAATATTAATGCATTTGATAGTTTGTTTAATATATTGTTGATTAAAAATAAAGAGCATGAAGAACTTTCTTAGGTAGCATGATCCATTAAGATTGGGCTGTTGTCCAATTGCTCAGTAGCACAGTGAACACACATGGTATCTGAGGTTGGTTGCTAGTGTATTAGAAGATGATAAAAGAAACAGAGTCACCATTTAGCCTTGTGGTGCATGCATGGACAGTGGTGTCTCTGAGAAATTAACAGGTGATTGTAATAAAACTGTAGCCTGTTAGTTTTGAGACTAAAGTCATCCAGTAGATATACCATTGTCAAGATGCAAAAATGAGTGGAAGCTTTTTCAATTTTATATTTTTCTTAATATTTTTTCTTAAGTCTTTGATAGCAACTACTGCTTATCTACTTCTACGTGACAGAAGAGGGTAAAGCAAGACTAAACAATAAATGGTACACAGCATACCTTCCTATATTCATTCAAGTGTCTACTATGCAGTGGATAGAGCCTACCATAGAACACAATGATGGGGCCAGCGCGTGGCATACTAGGCTAATCCTCCGCCTGCAGTGCTGGCATCCCATGTGGGCACCAGTTCTAGTCCCAGTTGCTCCTCTTCCATTCTGGCTCTCTGCTGTGGCCTGGGAAAGCAGTGGAGGATGGCCCAAGTGCTTGGGCCCCTGCACCCACATGGGGGACCAGGAAGAGGCACGTGGCTCCTGGCTTCGGATCAACACAACTCTGTCCCTGATGGCCATCTGGGGAGTGAACCAATGGAAGGAAGACCTTTCCCTCTGTCTGTCTCTCTCATTGTCTGTAATTCTACCTGTCAAATGAATAAATAAAAATCTAAAAAAAAAACACAATGAACAATGAATGTGCCTCCTGTCTGCTGCATGTGGTCTAGCAGTTGTCATAGAGATTTCCTGTGCTGAAAATTTCCCAGAGATGTTGAAAATGGAGATCCTTAATCATTACACAGATGTGGTCTCTACTAGCTGTGTGGTGAGTTGGAGAAGTAGGACAGATGTCTAACCCAAGGAGTAGGTGGAGGGAAGCCGACCATAGAGGAATTTGTTAGAGCAAGGGGCATTAACATGGACAGATGATGGATGAGACGGTCTTGGCTACACTGACAGGGTTTGGTGAATTAGGGAAGGATGGCAGGCTGTTTTTGACCACAGAATACAGGAGTAAAGACTGTGACAAGTCATGCTATCACTCCACCTATCAGGTTCTCCTCACTTGATACTGGAACAGAGTCCAACCAGCATGTGTTTAGTGTCACTAAAAGTGAGGCTTGGGGCTAATGTGGTGCAGTGGATAATGTTGCCACTTGAGACACCAATATCCAATATCAGAATGCCAGTTTGAGTCCAGGCTGCTTCTGATCTAGCTTCCTGCTAATGCACCTGGGAAAGCAACACATGGTGGACCAAATGCTTGTGTTCCTACAACCCATTCGAGAGACCTGGATGGAGTTCCTGACTCCTAGCGTCAGCCTGGCCCAGCCATGGCTATTCCACCTATTTGGGGAGTGAATCTGTGGATGGAAGATTGACCTCTTTCTCTCTCCTTCTCTCTGCCTTTTGAATAAACAAGTGTAAATATTTAAATATATAAATAAAAGGATTAAGCTTGTTCCTGAACCCACAGAATCTCATGACTGGGAATATGTACTTAAATATGATTTAAACCATTTGAATTTGTGAAATGCTTGTTGGTTACAAAAAGGCATGTGACACCTATGATCTGTAAGGCAATAAAATAGAAACTTCAAAACATTTGTGGAAAAGAATTAAAAGTATGAGTTCATTTTAGTGACCCAAACAGAAATCCACAGTTAGTTTTCATAATATACATCTTTCCTTACAGTCTGAAAAACATTTTTATGCCTCAGAAGTTTTCCTGGCATCCTAATAATGTTTAATTGTTACCCTTTTTCCATGGACTTTTTGAAGTACTGTCATATATTTCTGACTTCACCAACTAATTTTTTTTAAACTTTTATTTATAATATAAATTTCCAAGGTACGGCTTGTGGATTGCAATGGCTTTTCCCCTCCATAACTTCCCTCCCACCCGCAACCCTCTCCCCTTTCATTCGCATCAAGATTTGTTTTCAATTATCTTTGTATACAGGAGATCAGTTTAGTATATATTAAGTAAAGATTTCAACCGTTTGCCCTCTCATAGCAACACAAAGTGAAAAATACTATTGGAGTACTAGTTATAGCATTAAATCACAATGTACAGCACATTAAGGACAGAGATCCTACATGATATTTTTTTAAAAAAAATTAATTTTCTATGCAATTTCCAATTTAACACCAAGTTTTTTTTCCATTTTCAATTATCTTCATATACAGAAGATCGATTCAGTATATACTAAGTAAAGATTTCATCAGTTTGCACCCACACAGAAACACAAAGTGTAAAATACTGTTTCAGTACTAGTTATAGCATTACTTCACATTGGACAACACATTAAGGACAGATCCCACATGAGACGGAAGTACACAGTGACTCCTAAAGTTGATTTAACAATTTGACACTCTTGTTTATGGCCTCAGTAATCTCCCTAGGCTCTAGTCATGAGTTGCCAAGGCTATGGAAGTCTTTAGGGTTCTCCAACTTCGATCTTATTCCGACAGGGTCATAGTCAAAGTGGAAGTTCTCTCCTCCCTTCAGAGAAAGGTACCTCCTTCTTTGGTGGCCCCGTTCTTTCCCCTGGGATCTCACTCGCAGAGATCTTCCATTTAGGTTTTCTTGCTTTTGTTTTTCCCCAGAGTGTCTTGGCTTTCCATGCCTAAAATATTCTCATGGGCTCTTGAGCCAGATTCGAATGCCATAAGGGCTGATTCTGAGGCCAGAGTGCTATTTAGGACATCTGCCATTCTATGAGTCTGCTGTGTCTCCCGCTTCCCATTTTTACCACTAGAACTTTAGTGATACTGTGGGAACTATGTGGATTTTGCCTTAATTCACTCCTAGTCCTCTCTCTCCCCTATGATAAATAGGCATTTTTTATTTATCGATCCTTGTGTTTTTAAACTCTGAGGAAATAATTCAGGGCAGATTATTTTGAATTTCCTCTATAAATGTCATGTCCCTTGTGAGTAACAGTTTGGTTTTCACTTCCTTGCATTGCTTCTGATGTGAAATCTGATTCTTTACACATTTAGTCCCCAATATTTGCTATTGTTTTTCTTGTTTTATTGGGGTTTGTCTGATGAAAGACCTCCCTTAATTTTGAGCATGCTAAGAAAACTAGGTTTTTCAGTTACGAATTTGTGTGAACTGTGATCGAGCACTTGATGTGTGTGCCGTGATGATCCCTGTTGTTGCCTGACGTCCAGCTCACCTCTTGCTGGTGCCATCAATGGCCTTTGCAGTCTCCCTGGCTTTCTTGATTCTGTCCTTGCATTGATTTGGCTGTTTCCTAGAGGTCCTTGTAACTTTAAGTTCAGTGTGTGTATGTATAATTCGAGGAATCCTAAGTCACACCAAAACCCATCGTTGTGCCACCAAGATGGGTTGTGACTCTAGGTAAAAAGATTTTGTACACTTTAGCTGGCTTTTCCTGAATTTCTGTCTTGGGTGCCTTTCCAGGGTGAGGGACATCTGGGCTCACTTGTTTTCTCTCAGCTAACTGGCCTATCACAACTTTGTTAGTCTGGATAGTTACTGTGTTGTTCGTGATGGTGGCCAGTCCCCAGCCAGCCAGAAGGAGAATTTATCTTGGAAAAGGAAGGCCATTAGATACTTTGCTTGATATAATAATATATTAAAGATTAATTTCAACTGTAAGGGAATATACAATCATAATTTTCAAAGATTAAAATGTTACTTTAAAAGGGGGTGGAGCAATGCATTTCAACCTTGAAATACCCTTCAGAGGCGGGAGATAGGAACTCAGGCTCAGTCCCCTTCCTGGACAGCAGGAACCTGACTGCCTGAGCTATCCCTGCTGTCTCCCAGGGTTCCCATTAGCAGGAAGCTGGAGTCGGGAGACAGAACACACTCCTAACCACTCTGATGTGGAATGTGATCATCGTGACTGGTATTTTAACCAGTGGGCAAAATGCCTGTCAAAGATATTTTAAAGATACAAGTGGCTTTAGAAAAAAAAACAAATTCTTGAACAAAAGTTATATTGTATTTACAGTGTGATGAAGTGACAGATTTTACTGTCTGCCTTTAGCCTGACTCCCTAATGGTGTATAACATGCAGTCTTGTCACTTTTAATTTTGTATGTTACTTTTTGTCCGCATGTGGCATGGAAGTGCTACTGTTTGTTCAAGAAGCCTGTGTGTTACATTTTTTTGGGAAAGCAATTATAACTGATAAAACTCGTGGAAGTATATATAATGGATTTAATGACGTTTATTTAAGGGAAAATTGCTTTTGTAAGGACACGACTGACCATAGGGGAGGATTTCTTTTATTCCTTTTTAAGATGAAATAATTTCCTGTTGAACTGATTGGCCTCTGAATCCTCTTACAGCAACTTAAGATCCCCTCTTATTGCACCTCATGTTCAGGCTGAGAGTCACACACTATCTCAGCAGTCCTAAAACTGTCCTCACCGAGTTTGCCAATGCAAGTGAAGGTGCTGAAAAGGTGGATGAAGGAGAAAAAGCAGTAGTCTTTGAACTGCAAAATTATTTTCCCTTTGCCTTCATGTAAAATAAATACATGAGTGCATAAATTAACAATAATTAAATTAAGGATGCTGTAGGCTTAAAAAATCATTGGTATTTCTTTTGCATCTGAGATTGCTTTGAAAGCAATTAAACTTGGTGGAAGTATCTTCATTTTCATTTTTATTTTGTAATGCCTTTGTGTTTCTTGGAATCTTGATGTATTTGTGAAAGAAGAGTTTTACAACAAGTGAAAAGTGGGATGCAGTTATTGTTTCATCCTTTTAGGAAGCGTCAACTTTTTTTTTTCAATTTTGAAAAGAACATTTTGAATTGGTGCTAGATTTTCCTTGTATTGTTTGCACTATTCAGGTTCTTCATTTCCTAACCAGTTCAATGGAGAGCTAGAACCTCCGTGTCAGTAAATCTCATTCCTCACATCCACCCTGTGCGCAGCCGCTGTTCCTTCCAGAAATTCCTATAGAAGTGTGCTTCACAATTCGAAGCTTGTGTTGTAGGCAACCTTGAACAAGTCGTCCAGTGCAGCCTTTCACCTTCAGAAAGGACAGCTAAAGCCTTCCCAGGAGACGGGTGTTTACTCTGCTCTTAAAGAAGTCCAGAGAAGTTTCAAACGATAGCAAGGTCAGTGTGTGCTCACCGCGCAGATGAGCCTTATTATCTGGCCCGAATCCCTCCCATTAGACTTCCCTTGTTGTCCTCTTTGCTCCTCGGTGCACATCAGAGCCAGTCTCAATACTAGGTTCCGTGGGAATCGAGAGAGCACAAAGGCACTTATTCCCTCAAGAAAAAACTAGTTTTCCATTCTGTTCTGTGTGACAGTATTTCATACACTGAAGGATGTAATTAGGTCATCTCATTGTAATTAGGTCACTTTGTCTTCTAGGCTAAATGATCTTAGTTTTATCATAGATCTATTGACAATCCCTTGAACATGTGGCTTCAGTGACCCCTGTGACATTCTTTGTGTCCTCTAGCTCCTTTTCAAATAGTGTGACCAGTTATACCCAGCCATATGTTTGTCTGACTTCTAACTGGGGTAGCTATTAACTTCCGGAAGTTAAGCAGATTCTTATGAGTTATCTTAAATTAAAAAAAAAATTGAATCTGTTTGTTTTATGTTTATATATATAATATATATAGTATAAGTGATACATTTCAAGATTTTTGTATCTCTGTAATCAGACCTTTTTCGAGAGAAACAGCTATAAATCTGTAGTCATCTAATAATCACAATAATCATAGTAGAAAATATGGCTGACTCATCCCAGAAAAACATCTGTGGCTTAATGGTAAGGCCAGGGTGTCAGAAGTTATCCAGCAGAGAAAGTGGGACAAGGCATATTGAGAGCTGTCTTAGGAAGATTGTGATTGGATGTGAGTGCTGGGATCGAGATGTGTTGGGAAGCAGAGCTGAACAGACAAATCGCAAAGAGCTGGCCTGAGGAACTCAAACCACAAGTGAGAAGGAACCATTAAAGAGTTATAAGTGGTTTCTGTCTTACTTTAGACTGTGAACAACGTGGCAGCCAGATTTGAGGCTTGGGAGAAAGGAAGGAGTGAGGGAGATGGATAAGCAAGTTACCTTGATAGTCCAGGTAGCTTTTGGTAAAGATCTTGGGTAACCGGGGGTAAAGCGGAGAGTGTAGATTCTAAAGATTTTGTGGCCAATTTGAGATAAGTAACAAAAGAGGTGGAAGTCAAGAAGACCTCTGATCTTGGCAGCTTGGGTGCATAGTTGAGGGAAGAAAAGGCAAGAGTGCAGTGAGAAGGGGATGGATACTAGATGGCTGTAGATATCTGCATTGCCTGTGTATTTGTAGGGAGAGACTCGAAGCTTCAGTAAGGAGCTCAGGAGAGAGCCGGGAGCTGGAAGTGGAGACTGGCACTTGAAACCCTCAAGGGCCCCATGGAGGGGGAAGATGGGAGTACAGATGGAACCCTGAGGAATAAGAAATGGTGAGAAGAAGGGGCGCCAGGCCAAGGGGCTGAACAGAGCAGCTCACGTAGGAGAGACCAAGGTGGACATGAGGCACAGTGCATCTGGTTGTCAGTGGTGTGTGCGATGTAAGATTGCTGGCTGCCAGGAGGCTGGAAACCTTCCTTAGGGCAGTTGAGGGAAGTAGCAGTGTCAGTCAGGTGGTGGTAGCATTAGGAACAGATGGGGATGGGGACATCACCAGCATTTACGTGTAGCTTCGGCTACAAGCACTTTTAGTAGGTCCTTCCTGGCACTTCTGACATTGAATACTATGTATATTATCCAAATCGTACAACTAACAAGTCATAAAACCCCCAAATTCAATTACTTGGTCACTCTTACTTTTTAATTAGTAACTTTATGAGTGTAGGAAGTTAAGTCAATGGAACATTGTTCTCAATGGATAAATGTATGTATGGCTTATGAAATAAGACTTAAAACTTTGTCCATATTCTTTGTAGTAAAATAAAAATCCCCATTCCAGTTACTCAGATGAGTGTTTTTTTAAGTCATGAAATTGACAGCAATATAGCAGTAACCCCCAAAACATTTAATAAGGGGTATTAGAGGCATCAGGAATAAAAATGGCTTGTGATGCAGGCAAGTATGTACACATATGCACACCACTACATACACAAGGCCAGCCTACCTTAAGACAAGGATAGAACTCGGGAAGATTTAGGTATTATGTAAGAAACAAAACTTGTGCTAACATATTTTACGGAAGAGAGGTTAGCAAAGTCTCCTCCCTTGTAAGTGAGCAGCACTGAGTCCTTGGGACCAGTCAGAATTTGGCAGTGTTCTGTTCATAAAGGCATTTATAAAGCCAGCTATGATAATGTGACAGCCCAACTGTAGTAATAGGTATGTAATAAATGCCTTAAGTGCCAGTCAATGGCTAAGAATAAAATAATTAATAGTAAATAGTAAAATAATGTTATGTCCATATTGTAAGTGATAGAGAATAATATACCCTTTGTGAAAATGTCAATGGTTTGTAGAAGAGGGGTGAGGAATGAGAATTTTAATAAGACTGTGCAAATAACAGAAGTACAAACTTTTTGTTCCTGTTCTGGGTGGCTTTCCCCTAGAGACTGCTGGCTCTCGAGCTGCAGGAAGTAAGTTGTGTATTAGGTAGTGGCATTCAGGTCCTTACGGGAATGTATAGACATAATTTCCAATTGAAAGTTAAATAAATGGTGTGTATGTTTCTGAGGGTCAGGTTCATAGTGAAGATTGCTTTGTATATGAAAACGTGACGAATCCCTTCTTTGGAAAATTCATTGATAATGTTAAAGTGCATTTTCTTCTACCTCTAAAATGCAAATTGATTGTTGTTTAGAATTTGACAAATGAATTTTTTTTTTCTTAGTCATTAATTATTTTAGGGCTTTTTAGCCAGTTGTCATCTTTAGGTTTAGGATGGACACTTAAACTTTGTGTCTCCCTCTTTCTCCCTCTCACATTGATGAGATTCCAGTCATGTTTTAGTTTGTGACACAGCACAAGGCTTTGAAATGGCCTCTTTATGAATGCACTTGCTACTGTTCCCATTCTCATTTCCCTTGGTCTCAGCATGGCTTTTGACACTGTCAACTGTACTATCATTTAAGAGTGCTGGAGGGAATTTCCAACCTTAGACATACAATTTTGCATCAAAACGATGCTTGAAAAGCACAGTTTTTAGGCAAATATTTTATCTAAAAGGTTTTGTTCAAGAACAGGGCAGATTCTGTTTGGATAGAACAATAGCTTATATCATTTTTTAATTAATTAATTAGAGAGGTAGAGAGACAAATAGGGAGCTCTCATCTGCTGGTTCATGTATCAGATGCCCACTATGGCCAGGACTGAGTCAGGTCCTAAACCTGAAGTCTTCAACATAGGTAACCTGTGGCGCTCGATCACTTGAGCCATCACCACTGCCTCCTAGGGTCTGTGCTAGCAAAAAGCTGAAGTTTGGAATTGGAGCCAGGAATCAAACTAGGTGCTCTGATAAGGAATGAGAGTGTATTGCCCACTAGGTAAATACCTGCTCAGACGGCTGATTATTTTTAACTTGAATTTGGGAATGTTTTCCAGGCATGCCAGCAGCTAGGAGCTGCTTTTAAGACATTGGTTCTCTGGTGGTTTGATGTATTACTGTATTTATGGGTCTCACTGAGGTGGGCAAGCAGATGAACTAATGGAACTTGTTCTGAACCAGAATTTACCTGTCACTGCGAAACTGAGTTGTTGGTATGAAATGAGTTATTTCTAAACAAAACTGTTCCTGTTATCTGTTAGATTTTAGCATGGATAGTGTCATTTCTGAGCTAGATAACTCTGTCCTAGTGGAGATGTAAGAGGCTGAATTTTTCCTTGTGATGCACTAGTTCAACAGAGGGCGTTCGTAGGTGAATGCTGGCGTGGAGCACTAGCATAGCCCTGCCTTTAATTTCAATATTACTAAGTCAGTACAGCTCTTGGTGGAGGATTATTGAGGATTATTGATTATAAAGCTCCTGCTAGCTTTTGTCCTTTAAATGTCCATCCTTTGCATATTATGTTAAGTATACTAGTAAGACTTAGAAGTGTCATTTGAAACATACAACCATTCCTTGTATGACATCAAAGTTTGATTTTCAGTTGTTGGTGTGTGCCACAGTGTTTCTTCCCAGAGCCCTTTTCTAAGCCCCAGACATTCCTAGAGTTCCAGGGAAATGTATCAATGATGGTATTCACTCTCAGACTGGATTTGGGTGTCTGATTATTGCTCTTCCAGCAAACTTAGAGATGGTGGAAGTGAATCTGGTGAGTCTGGGATCCTGAGTAGATTTCCTGATTTAATTTTGAAATCTCTTCCTTCTTGGCCACCATACTCTTTGGAATCCATCACTACAAGTTTCAGTCAGAAAGCTACATGTTATCAGAAATGGTGAAGAGGTTTTTTTTTTTTTTAATTAAAAATAACACACATGGGGCCAGCACTGTGGAGCAGCATAAAGAGCCCCCACCTGTGATGCTAGCTTTCCACATGATCTCTGGTTCAAGTCCCGGCTGTTCCACTTAGGATTGAATCTCTGCTAATGCATCTGGGAAAGCTGGTGGATGATGGCCCAACTGCTTGGGCCCTGACACCTATGTGGGAGACCCAGCTGGAGTTCCAGGCTCCTGGCTTCGGCTTGACCTAGCCCTGGCTGTTGTGGCCATTTGGGGACTGAACCAGCAGATGCAAGATCTTTCTCTCCCTCTTTGTCTCCCTCTCTTTCTCTGTCACTCTGCCTTTTGAGTACATAAATAAACTTAAAAAAAAAATAGTGAATAGTGTGTGCATTTTACCATACTATTTTAAGTTCATTAAATCATTTCTCTGGAAAAATTGTATATTTCTTTATTGTGACAAAAGTTCAATATTTTATTAAGAAATACATTGAAAACCCCGTCCAGCTTTTGGAGATACTGATTATGAAAAGCAAATGTGATTACCTTGAATTCAGGTCATTGATAACAAATAGAGCACTCTAAATTTTTCAGAGGGAAGGCAAAAAAAGTCTGAGAAATTTCCATTTAGACATTTTTAGATTTCTGAAGAAGAAAAAAACCAAAATAAACTTAGTAAAACATTGCTATTAGAGTGGGTCGGGGTTCAATAACTGCAATGAAATAGCAGGACCAGGTCCCAACAGCTAGGGCTCCACTGCCAAGAACTCTTTGCAAACCCATTGCCTTCGGCTTGGAACAGAAGTGGAGGATGCTTTTCCAGTGAAATGGACCTGATATAATTGGAATGGATCCAACAAGGTTTTTCACTAGACACAATATGTTGTCTTGTGACATTAAGATAGCACAAGTAGACATGGTGTAAGTGGATCCGAGAGCTGTGACCACTCATGTGCAATAACTACCTTTTTAGAAGGAAAAGTTCCTTGGCTCTGAAAAGACAAAGCTGAAACGATGTTCATATTAAGTTGACTATACAACCTTCAACACAATGGTAATAAAAGCTATGCTTGGCTGTATATAGTTCCTTGAAATGTGTGCTTGTAGAGGGATAATGGTAACTTAATTTTTTCAAAATGTATTTCTTTATTTGAGGCAGGGAGCGAGAGAGAGAAATAAAGGAGAGAAGAAACACCTACCTTCAGGGCTAGGCTGAAGCCGGGGCTGAGGCCAAAGCTGGGAGCAGAAACTCAATGCAGGCCGGATGCGTGGATGGCAGGCGCCCACTTGGTTCAGTCATCGCTGCTGCTTCCCATTGCCTGTGTGAGCAGTAAGCTCCAGTCAGGAAATAAAGCCAGGGACAGAATTCAGGAACTCGGATGTAAGACTTGGTATCCTAACTGTTGTCTTAACTGCTGGCTAAAATGCCTACCTCGGCAATTCTATTTTATTTACTACCTTCAGCTACTTTCTTGAAATAAGGTGCTAGGAATCACATTTGACAAATGAGAAACTGAGCCTTGGGGAAGGTGAGGCTAACCCAAGTCGTCATCACCCGGCAATAAGCAGACCTGGAATTGGACACCACATTGGCCTGATTTTCATGTCTGGACTATGTGACTTGCTTTTTCCAGTTGACACATGGCCTTCACGATTCAGGTATTTCCTGATAAGAAGGCCCTGGCAAGGTTGACTTCTTAGCAGCAATTGCTGTTGTACCACGGTAGGCTTTGCAATTGAGACTGTTCCCTTTGTGTACCTGGTACAGAAAGGACAGGCACAGGAGACTGTTGGCAGACCCTGCTCTTGCCTGACTTGTGGAAGGAGGCAGTTTCAATTCATTCTGTCTCAGAAGTTTGTTGTAATATGCTCCAAAAGAAGGGGGCTTAAATCCAAGAAATAATTTTTTATTTACATTTCTTCATGGCCATTGATTAAACTGAATGAATATGCCAAAACCTCTTGGCTTTTTCTGTTCTCTTGAAAAATTCTGAAGTAAAAGGACCTCAATGTAATCATTAAAAAATGGAGCAAGGTGTTAAATTTTCTGAAGAATTAGTATTTACTAGAAAAATTCAAGAGGAAATTGAACTGTACAATTGCTTAAGTAGCATTTTATATGTAAAATGTAGACTGAAATAAGACGTATAATTGAACTAAGACATTGATAAAATGCAAATTATTATTGACTAAGGATGAGTAGTTGGATTATTATAGTGAAAATCTCAATCAAGGCATCTCATATATTTAAGACTTAAATGTGACTTTGATATAACCCCTGGTAATATTAGAGACAAAAATGAATCATTACATGTTATCTTATTACTAAAGAAATTTTGCTTGATTCACCATCAATCTAGATTGTTATTTGCTCTTAAACCATCCACCAGTGTTTATAATGTGTCTTTTGGATTATAAGAGATCATTTTAATTGGTGCTGTTTTAAAGTGCAAATTTCAAAGTTAGTATGTAGGTGAGTACAAATGGGTACATACACACATCAGTGTTTTTCTGTTTGAACCTTTAGCTAATATCAAAATTAGTGGGAAATTGCAACAGTAATGAAGAAAGCCTAATTCATGTTACACATAAGAATTAGGCCAGAATTTATAATAATGTCAATAATTACTAGAGCTAATTTAAGTTATCAATAATGGTCATGTATCACTGCCGTATTAGTGCACTACCATATTAGTGTGCAAACTGTATGTTTACAATCCTCATTGGCTGCAACTATAATTTCAATCTCAAGATAAAAAAAAAATCATCTAGATTTAATCATAGAAGTATATTAGTGATTCTCAGTAGGTTTCAGGAAGAATAGAGTGGGGATACAACTATAAACAGAATCACTTGCTAAGTGGTTTTTTTTTTTTTTTTTTAAGTTCTGCTTTTCCAAAAGAACAGGGGTTATGGAATATCTCTCTCATCCTTCTCACTGAGAACTGGGCCTAATTCATCACTTTTTTTGGATGGGAGTTTGTTGTGGATTCATTCTGAGAGCAGGAGCTGGTGGGGGCAAGAGGTGCAGAGTCACTACACAGATCCCAAGAGTCAGGTGAAAGCGGGCCAGAGGCAAGCAGTCCGCAGACTCATTTATTTCAGTTGGTGCAGCAGCTTATGTAGCCGAGGCAGGCAATCTGGTCAAGGGGCGGTTTATGCCCTAACCAATCAGAGCCTGTTGCCTGGCAAGCTCCATTGCCAGGTGGGTTTCGAAGCCATTCCTGAGTAACTGAGGCTCGCTTGCCAGCAGCCATCTTGGCATGGCCTTCTCATTCCACTGGAGTTTGTTATACATTTAGAGTCTTGTTAATCAGTGAACAAGACTAACATGTTTTAATCATCTTTTTCCTTATCAGTTGGCTTACTACATGACAAATACAAAAGTCATATAGTAATGATTTCTTGAATACACATAATGCTATACATAAAGGCTGAGAATAAAAGTGCTTCATGGGATTAGGATAATTGAATGCTGGGTCAGAAAGAAGTGCTAAAAAGAGTCATTTGTCTCAAGAATTAAGAATGGAAAAGGAAGGCCGGTGCCGTGGCTCAACAGGCTAATCCTCCGCCTTGCGGCGCCGGCACACCGAGTTCTAGTCCCAGTCGGGGCACCGGATTCTGTCCCGGTTGCCCCTCTTCCAGGCCAGCTCTCTGCTGTGGCCAGGGAGTGCAGTGGAGGATGGCCCAAGTGCTTGGGCCCTGCACCCCATGGGAGACCAGGAGAAGCACCTGGCACCTGGCTCCTGCCATCGGATGAGCACGGTGCGCTGGCCGCGGCAGCCATTGGAGGGTGAACCAACGGCTAAAGGAAGACCTTTCTCTCTGTCTCTCTCTCTCACTGTCCACTCTGCCTGTCAAAAAAAAAAAAAAAGAATGGGAATGGAAAGTAAGTATCCATGCTGCAGTGGTAGGCTCAAACTGCTGCATTTTCTCTCTGGTCAGACAGGTCAAAAGTGGCTATGCATTTATGTATCAATACAGGCTTGCAAGAATTCCCCCATCAATCCCAAATCTAGGGAAGCAAAATGGGGGCTGCAGAAGGGGGAATTAAATGGGGTTCTGAGAATCATATTGTGTGTATTTCAAGTTTAAATGAAAATACTGATATGTCTGGAAATTTACCTGAAATGCATCATAAAAATAAACTGGAAGGCTTCTTTAAGCTGTGAGGTCATGTGCTACTTGACAAATAAGAGGGAACCTGACTTGAAGGCTCCTGAGTGGTATTTTCTTAGACTGTAGTCTGTCTTGGAAAGGGAAGAAAAGGGCAGAAGAGGGAACTGGGTGCATGATGAAATGCTTCTTTGTAGTAAAAATCCCTTATGGAGGAAACAGTCCATTTGAGTAGAGAACCTTAAACTAAGGTATAGTTCCAAAAATGTCCCAGTGACAGATTTTTTTTCCCCTTGAAATCTTCTAGGATTATTATTGATTTACTTCAAATGGTTGGGAATTCACACTTGGGTGTCTACATGAGTCAGGTTCTCTCAGCTCAGTACATCTGGATAGTCTTTTAGTCACCTCAGATGAAGATCATAAAACTATTATCCAGCTTTGCAGATGTATGTATATAGTAGCCTATTACAAGTACAGATCCAACTGTAAGAATTTTGAGACCATTTACGTCTATTACCTTAACTTGCTCTTTGCTTCCCATCTATTGCACATGTGAATATCTACTTACCAGTATTCAATTATACTAAAATCCATGCCACTTGAATAGCTTTTTCTGGATTGGTCTTTTCATTTAGTGCATTGTCACATTCCAAAGGCCAAATACTGGTGCAAAAATGAAATGGTTTGCTTTATATTAGCTTTTAATTTGCTGACAGGAGAGGTGGGAGTGTCTCTGATGCCACTGGTGGCTGGATGAATTGAGAAGATGGGTCAGGTGTGGAAGGAGGTGACTGAGTGATTTTTAAGTACTGACTATGTTGGTATATTGAAAAAAAATTTCTCAGGCTGTGCCTCCCACAATTTGTTTCTTCTTGTGTTTTATTCTGATTACAAATTCCATATTCACAGTCCAGTATGGTAGCCATTAGCTCAGTGTGGCTATTTAATTTTTAATTAATGAAATGAAATGGCATTGAACACAGAGTTTCTCAGTTGTAGTAGAGCATGTCCAGCACTCTGGATACACGAGGCTTTAGCTAGTCTGAAAAACAGTACCAGGAGATCATGGGATGTTTCCATCCTCAGAAAGCTTCGCTGGACAATGGAGGACATCTCCTCTCCAGTTTCCGCATGGCTTGCCTGTGTACAGTTCCCCTTTTGGATCTTTTAGCCTCCAGAACATTCTGCCTGCATGATTGTCCTTTCATTGTAGAGAAAGCGTAGTTGAATTTAACTGATTTTGTCCCTGCACTTTTCGTATTGTTTGCTGTCAGTGCACCTTCTTAATAATTATAGTAGTGCTCCCCTACTCTGAATATATATTAAAACATTTTTCAGTGGACCTATGATGAAGTACACTTGCACCACTCCTCTTTGGTGGTGTGGTTCAGTGCCTTGGTTTTAATTCATAGAACCACTACTGCTGCACAGTAAATTACATTGAAATAAGTGTGCCATATCATGACATAAATATTCTCTGAAAATGAGGAGAAACAAATTTGACACTCAGGTAGCTAATACATCACTCATATATTAGGAAATGGATTGCACTCTTGTTGACAGAAGGTAGAGGGATAGATGATGATGTTAGCCATGTGTTGGTAGGGAAACTGAAACAGAAAAAAATTATGGCTTAATTTTAGTTTGTTCCACTGTTTAGAGGTGATGAAAATGTAGATGGCAAGTGTGACTGCTGCCCTGAGTGTGTTCCCCGTGCCTGTTCCTCCCTGGCCAATGTGTCTTAGGTCTTTCTAGCACTGTTGGTGTTGGCAACATTTATCTGTGTTCTTCTGTGAATTCTCTCATTTGCATTGCGTTCATTTATTGAATTCATGCATCTTCCACTGTGTCATTTCCCTTTGATTCTTCAGTTTAGTTTTCCTTTTCCCATCGATGCCAAATTATAATTCTTAGCTCTCAGACGCGTTCAATATTCAATAGAGAAGAATCGCTGAAAAAAAAATTTTTTTTAAAAAGGATCGGAAATATCTCCTGCTGTAGAACAGCAGAGAAAACAACAAAAAGGTACAGAATGAACTGAAATTGTAATGGCAGGGGAGAAGGGGATCAAGAAAGCTGTCAGGACTGGCTGCGTTTGGAAGTGAATGATGGAATTTAGAAAGTCTATTGACCATGGTCAAACATAACTGGGAATTTCTAAAGCTGCTAGATATCAGTCCATCAATTCAAAAAAGCAATCTGTGTGTGTGCCTCCTCCTTGCTTTTGGCCTGACAATGGCGGAGCATTAGGGCAGCAACCTCCCAAGAAGTGAAGTAATTTCTCAACAGTTTGCAGTGTTTGGGAATGCCATCATGATTTAATCATGTTGATACCAAAAACTACAATGCAATGCATTGTGAGACAGTGATTGGCACCTGCAGTCACTTATTATTTTGTCAAGAATTTGACATGCCAATCAATTGCATGAGCAATGCATGTCTGCTTGAAATTGATCAGGAAGCACCTCATGTTAAGCATCTTGATATTTTCTGCTAATGTAGGTCATTGCCAGGCATTAGAACTTTCTCCCTGCCTTCTTTTTGTGTGTGTTTGAGCAAGGTGTAAATGACAATAAGTTTGAGCAGTTAGGAATATCTTACAAAAGACTAGTAATTCTTGGAAAGGACTCCAGGTGGATTGGCATGTTGACCTCATTTATATAAGGATTTCATCCATGATAAAATAAAATGACCCTATTTTGGAGCATTTTAAAAGCACAGGCAAATGTGAGGATGAAAATAGATTGCCAGTTGCAGTAGCCATTGTAAGGAAATAGTTCCAAATTACAATCTTAGGAAAGTACCTGAGCATGCTTTGACAGAGTGACATTTTAAAAAATTTAGTATATCTCTTATCATTAAACACTATTTAAACCATCACTTCAGCAATATGTAAGTATGGATATAGTATAATTCTTATTGGATATTTGGATCATTTCCTATGTGTTTGCTATCATAAATAAGCCTGGGATGAAAATGTTTGCATGGATTTTTGCACGAATCTAGATTATTCAATGACGATGAAATTGTGATACATATATATGCAGCCAGTGGCACCTGCTGTATACTGACAGACTGCCTTCTAGCAAGTGTTCCTTCACGTTCCCTGCAGCATGTGAAAATGGTATGGTTTCACCACACCTTTGTCAACACCACGAGGGTTTTAAAGCATTTCCTAATTTGATAATGAAACTCAGAATTCCATTGAAGATGGAATATTACATATTGTAAAGACAATTTAAATATTTTATTGCTTATTTCTTCTGTCATTTAGTAGGCCCTACTTCCTTTTTGTTAGAATGTTAGTGCTTGTAATTGATTGCTGTGAAGTAATTATGACTTATAGTTCATTTATAGACTGAGTAGCTTCTACAGCTTTACATTTGCTTTTTATTTTAACATATCTTTTTCTTTCTATACTTAAATCTGTCAACTTTTACTTTTGGCATTTCTTCATTACTTTTACTCTTAAAAACCTTCCCTATCAGAACACAAGGCATACATGAATGTTTTATTTTTTTACTTTTAATTCTACAATAGTGCTGAGAGTTTTTGCTATCTAATAAGAGATGGTTTTGATGCTAGCTCTTAGTATGAGTATTTGAGAATAGTGGATTCTGAACTTGACTGAATTTATTGCATGATATTGGATTCTAAAGAGAAATGAATTTACTGAATGATTACATGCTAGATGCTAGGATTGAAGCTATTTTTTGCCCTCCGATATATATCAATGTTTGTCTTGAATCATACTGTCTTAATTACTATATTTTTATAATATTCTGGAATCTGGTAGCAAGAAACCTTTGTCCTACTCATCTTCTAAAGTTTCTTTGAAGTTCTGACCTATTAAATTTTACAGCTAAGCTCTGACATCTCTTGTCAACTTAATGAATATCCTTTTGAACTTTTTGTTAGAGATTGGCATTTCTAAAATATTGCATCTTTACACCAAGGAATGTGATATATGTACACCCAGGCTGGTTTTCAATGTCCCTGAGAAAAATTTGACAATTCACTTGATTTCAGTAGAAATGCCTCTTAAAGCTTATCTTTTTAAAAAATTTTTAAAAATTTTTATTTTTGGATACCATGTGATTTTTTTTATTTAAAAAAAATTAAGAGACATATATAAGTGGTACATATTTGTTGGGTGATATGTGATGTTTCCAAACACATATGCATTGTGTAAGGGCCAATCAGCATAAATTATTTCTTTTCAAACATTTACTATTTCTTTACAGTGAAAACTTCTGAAATTCTATCAGGTGCAGGTTTCCTTCTTTGGTTATTTTGCTTTCCAGTCCCTCTTATGACCTATTATGATTATATTTAATAGTGAAGAGCTTCACATATCGTGATGTTAACCATTCTAAAGGGAACAATTTTGCGACATTTAGTACATTCACAATATCTAACAAATAGCACCTCCATATAGTTGCCAAACATGCTTGTCACCCCCAGGAAGAAAAACTCGTGCCCCTTGCATCTTCACCTCCCACTTTCCTACTGCAGAATACAGAGAGCGACAGTCGGCTCTGTCTCCATGGCTTTGTCTTTTCTGCATGTTTTCTGTAAATGGAGTCAGATACAATACGTGAACCTATGGCTGAGCTCACAGTTGAGGTTTGTCCATCTTGTAGCCTATCTCAATACTTTGCTGTTTTTGTGGCTGAATAGTAATCCCTTATAATCTAGACATACCACAGTTTTATTGTCAGTTGATGGACATGTAGGTTGCTTCTATCTGTTAGTTGACTTCCCCAAATGGCCGCCATGGCTGCCATTGCGCCGATTCAAAACCAGGAGCCAGGTGCTTCTTTCTGGTCTCCCATGCGGGTACAAGGGCCCAAGCACTGAGGCCTTTCTCCACTGCCCTCCTGGGCCACAGCAGAGAGCTGGAGTGAAAGAGGAGCAACCGGGACTAGAACCCAGCGCCCATATGGGATGCTGGTGCTGCAGGCGGGAGGATTAACCGAGTGAGCCACGGCGCCGGCCCCTACTTCTACCTTTTGAGAGCTGCTGTGGATGGAGCTGCTGTACACAGTCTAGTGTGTGTGTTTGAGAACTTGTTTTCAGTTCCTCTGGACATATTCATAGGAGCGGAATTGCAGGGTCATGCAGTCCATTCTTTATTTTACATTTTTGAGGACTCTCTGAATGCTTTTCTTCAGTGGCTGAACTATTTGACATACACACTGGAAATTCATCATTCCTCTCTATCCTTTCTAACACTGGTGTCTCTGCTGTTGTTATTATTATTGTTGTTAAAGCCATCCTATTGGGTATAGAGCAGTACCTTATTGTATAACATCTCTAATGAGGAGTAATTGTTTTGAACCCAGTTTATGGCTACTATTTTTACCACTTTAAAATATGAATACTCTTCTGTGACATTTTCATCAATTACCGAGACACATCTAACTTTGAATCTCTAAGTCCTTTTCTAGCATAGCGTCTCAATTAAATTTGATTCATTTCTCAGTTAACTGGAGTACATCCTCAAGTGATTTTCTAAGTGATTTATGAGTCAAATTTTCTGAGTCCTTGAATATTTTATTTTTTATTATTATCATACTTGAATTATAACTTGTTACAAAATTCCTGGCTTACAAACTTTCCCTGTAATTAAATCACTGTAATTGTTGCTCTTTTGTCTCTCATATGGTAATTAAGTTGTAGGGCATATCTGGTGCCAGCCACAATGTTGTTTCTTTGAGGAGAAGCTGGTATATTCTACAGAGAGAGCCATGGTTCTCCCACCAGCCCTTGGGTCTTGCATTGAAGACCTGTCCCCAGGGTATGAGAGTGTCAGTGTGTATGTGTAAGAATTTTTTTTAGGCGTTTAAGAATGCCAGTCCTTTACACTCTGTAATAAGAAATCCAAAAGTATATTTGTGAAGTTGTCAGGAAATATCAGTGCTTGCCTAGAAAAAATAATAGGTCAGAATTGAAAGGAAACTATAGAAAAGAGGAGAAGGTCAAAATTTTTCTTTATGTGGATCATAATGTGCTGTTTTAATTTGCAATTTTTCCCCTTTTGAATTTACATTTTATTTTAAAATTTCCGTAGTTTTTCTTCAGTTTTTGCCCTTCAGTTTTGCATTTATTTCGGCATGTAAGGTGTAATTCCATAGGGGTGTCTGTTTTCTTCGTGATAGTGCTCTCCTCATTTTCAATTCCTTGTCCTTTAGAGTTCTGCAAGAACAGCACCATATTGCTCTCTCCTTCGGTGGTTTGATTTTCTTCAGTGTTCAGTATGGTGCTATTGGACATGCAGTTTTTATCTCACCAGCTGTGTGTTAGTTCCTTTCTTGTCATACTCAGTTTTTTTTTCTGTCTCTCAGCTCTTAGTCTTCGCATCTCTTCTGATGTTACACCACAGATTATATGGCCAAGGAATGGCAGTGCTGAGGTTGAACCCAGGCTCCTGGAACCAGGAACATGAGCCTTAGTAGTTTCTAAATTATTTCAAAGACAATATACTAACTCTATTGAAGAGAACTAAAATAGAAAGAATGATAGGTGTGCTTGCTTGAAAATCTTAACTTGGTTACCCGGGCTTTACCCTATGAATCACAAGTGAAGAATTGTAGATGGCTTAGTTTCGTGGACCTGTCTGGGCATTGCCTTGTGTATAAACATAGAGTATGCCTCTGAGAAATGAGATGCGTGAGTAAAGGAAGTTGGGAAAATCTCATTTCATCCCTGAATCTCTCTCTCTCTCTCTCTCTCGCTCTTTTATGTCTCTGCTTATGTGTGTTGTATGATGTGCATTCCAGCACACTGCATAGACATCAGGTTGTTAGTAAAGTGGGGAAGTGATGAGCTTGACTGTTTACACACAAGAGTTTGCATAACTGTCCCATCACTTTCCATTGTATTGCCTCAACCTTGAGCCTGCGAGTCCACACTGTATAAATTTCCATCACTAGGAATGTTGTGAGGATTGAAGTTCCATAATGAATGTAGTGCCCTCAGAGCCCTCAGAAATTCTCCCTTCCCCTGAGTATTCACTTGGAGTGAGTAGATACTCACTTCCAGAATCCTGTAAATCAGGCACCCTGCTAGTCCTGCAGACTCCGTTGGAATCAAAGTCCCTGCCCTCAGAGAGCTCAGAATTGAGAAGGGCATGCAGAAAAGGCAACCAGCAGTGGGCATATCCTGCAATGCACTGGTCCTGCTTGGTCTTATTCCCCTCCGTGTGCCACTGCCTAGCACTGAAATGCCCCTTAAATGAGGTCAAGATTAATCTACTCAGTGAATCCTGGAACGCATAAATGGGTAATGCACAGAGGAGAGGTTTACCAGAAGGTGAGAGGAGCGTGGGGGAGACAGCCCTACTCAGGCAGGGAAGATTTCTAAGTAGCAATTACACTTCTGCTCAAGTTTTTGGCCTCCCTATTTCTTGTATAAATTGAATTTTTACTCTACCGTGGGACATGATTCTTCAAGGAACCTTGCTCGATATCTTTTTTTGTAAAGTGAAATCTTTTGTAATGCAAATAATTACTTCCTAATTTATATGTGGAGCAAGTTAAGGATTTTTGTATGTCAGGTTTTCTTTTCTTTTTTAAAGATAGGCACAATGGCCTATCTTTGCAATAAGTAAAAACATCCTTGTAGTAATGGAATGAGAAATTATTGATTGAATTTAATCTCCATTCTTCCTTCCATATCCTATAAAGAATGAAGAAGCTTCTTTAAATGTAAACGTGGTTTTCTTAGAAGAGTAAGTAACGAGGCATGTTTGTGTAGACTCGATTGGAAGCTTTGACTTGGCCTTCTCATGTAGTTATCAGCTAATCTTCACTGATCAGTTCTCTAGGACTCAGTTTACCGAATTGCAAAATTTGAGATTTGGACTAAAATATTTCTTAATTGCATTGCTGCCCTAAAATTCTCTGGATGGAAAAGGAAATGATTAATAAGCTTCTCTTATAATTGGGATAGTAAATTACAGACAGTGTTTTAGGAGGTACAAATAAAAAGGACTCACACATTTACTTTAAGATCAAGGAGTTTCTTTTCTTAAAACAACAACTAAGGGAAATCATGCTTATTTTAGACTTTTAGACGGTGCCAGGCAATCATTTAGAAAATGAGATTTATATAGGCAGTGAGAAAAGTGGTCATGTTATCATAAATACAGTAAGAAAATTTTCAGTCCAAAATTCTCAGATTGAATTGCTTTAATGAGTCATAAAATATATGTGCATATACACACTCAATAAATTCTAATTCAAATTTGGTTCCTAGCATAATAGTATGTTCGATTACACTATGTTGTAGGTGGCAAAGTCCTCAAGAAACAAACAGCATGTGAAACAGTGAAAACCTCTCATTACTGTCCCACCCTTGCCACTTTTCTTCTCTGAAGGATATTTGTAGTAATATTAACAACCACGGGGTGCAGTTCATCCTCAGTGTGTGATTACATTTTGTTCTAATATCGATTACTTTGAGCAAAAATGTAATTTTCTATTTTTAAGCAAAATTTGGATTTTATATTAGGGATTGAGTACAAATATATTCAGATGAATTAACATAAGGAACAATGAGTACACTTTTTCATTCATTCATTCACATATGTTTTATGAGCCAGTGTTGGGACAGCTATGTTTGTGTATGAGTAATACCATAGAGCCATGCCGTCCATTCCGGTAGATATGAGCCACAAGGGCCTGTTGACTGCTGGCAGTGAGGCAAGTCTAATTGACGCAAGCTGTGAATATACACACTAGATTTCAAAGGATTTTTATAAAGCGTGCAGAATATCTCAGTATTTTTATTGCATATTGAACTGATCATATTTTGGATAGATGGGGTTAAATAGGTAGTATACATGTATTTTGAGAGGCAGAAGGAGTGAAGGAGAAGGGAGGGCCCACTCCACTATCCACAGGTTCATTCCCCACAGGCCTGCAATGGCTGGGGCTGGGCTGAAGCTGGAGCTGGGAACCTGGAACTCAGTCTAGTCTCCCATGGAGATGGCAGGGAGCAAAGTACTTGAGCCATCAGCTTCTCCCTCAAGGTGTCTGCATCTATAGGAAGCCATAATCAAGAGGTGGAGCTGGGAATCGAACCCAGGTAATCTAATATGGGACACAGGCATCCGAACCATTGTCTTAACCACACAGCAGAACCTGGCCCCAAATAATATTTTTTAAAGTAACTCCAAGCATTTCTTTTTAATTTCTCCATGGAGGTAGTAGACAATTTAAGATACTTTTAGTGTTTGCCTTGTGTTTCTATTGGACAGCGCTACCTTAGAGTTAAATAAACCAGTCATCTGTTGATACTGAGGTGTTAGTTCTGACACAGTACGTAAATATCAAGATTTGATGGCTCACTGATAGCTGTTATTTATGAGACATCTTTGGCATATACGACACAACTTGCTTTTATATCCACACCTTTATCTGTCAACATGAAAAGAATATATGGAAGCATGTAGAAGTCTGTATTCTAAATGATTTTGGAAAACTGCACTTCGTCTTACTCTAAAGTGTGAGGATGTTTTTACAATTCATGTAAGTGTTATGCCCCAGGATTCATACAAATGCCTTTAAATTCCTAGTGTCTTACATAGAGTGGTCAGTCTAAAAATATTTATAGAAGGAAAAGAGCACCTGCTAAGGTTTAAGAGGTTAACTGCTCTTCCTCAACCTTTAACCCCTCATTGAAATTATTTCCACTCCATGGTGTCCCATGTCAGCTAAAACCTGAAAACTCAAGCAAGCCATTGCTGGGTCGTGCAATAAATTGATAGATTTTTGCTGAACTCTTCCCTAACTTTAGAAATTACCTTTGCCGTAAAATCCATGGAATACCAGTTGTCTAGTTAATATTTTAAGAGTATAACTGCTCAGAATAGTCGCTGGTACATTTCAGTGATTTGAGGTTGTCTTTTAATAAATCAACTCAATATGTAAAGTTAGAAAGTTCTGTTTGCTCCATTTGCAAATATTCTCTGTGATTGTTTTGTTACTCATTAATCCTCCCCTTATTTCTGTATTCAGAAATGATTCCCACTCAACGACAGTGTAAATGATTGCCCCGGAATGACCATGTGTTCAGCTAAGCCAGAACTTGCTCCCCCTATTTTTGATCTCATGCTATTTTCTTCCAGTTATACCTAAGAGAAGTCTAAGTGAGAAGTGGAATTTTGGGTTAGGAAGTCATTTTGCCATCTCCCTGCCAGCTCTTTGTTCTCTGAGCCAGTTTCATTGATGGCTTTCCCACTCAGAACCAGATAACATTTCCCTGCTACAAGTAACCTCTCTATTCTACCGACTGGGGTAAATCTTCTGTGGTTTTTTTTTTTTTTTCCATTTTAAGCCTGACTCTGATAGGATAATTCATGATAATAATGGACATTTGCTTTGTATTAATTATGATTTATTAATATTATTTTTATATTTTTTAATGCTCAGTACCCTGAATCTCTCTTGGAGACAGAAGGAAGAATGATGGCTCTTTGCATGTGTTCAGTGTTACAATGGCATTCAGAGGCGTAGCAGGCCTCTTTGTCGAGTTTCTGTGGAGCATAGCCTTGTAGAAACAACAGCGTATGTGGTGGTGGGGCCGTGACTGCCCCCCGAGGAGGCCATGGTTGCTGGTTGAGAAAGTCATCCAGGGGAACCACTGGAGCACAAAAATTCACATGGCACAGGTCTCATTTTATTTTAATATGAATACGTAAGATATTCATGTGGTTAACATTCAAAAGGTACAAAACAGCATATGATTTCCCGCCCACCCTGGCCTCCTGCCACTCCGTTCCCTGTTCTGGAATCAACCACTTCCATCTAATTTGTATTAGAAAAAAAAAAAGGCTTATGAGAATGTGGATGTGCTTGTGTGTGCATAAAATATGCACACTTTTGTTTACCTTGTCTTTTCAACTTGATGCTTTGTTTTGGAAATTATTCCATTTCAGTCAAAGATAAATTTGTTTTTATGGCAGCATACTAGTCCATTTTATGGGATTCTCTTATTTATTTCACAGCGTCCTGTCATTAAATATAGGTTAGTTAATTATTTTGCTTGTGCAAACTGTTTCACAAATAATAATTTTGGACAGTTAATTTTTTCATTCCTGGAAGTGTAGTTAGGAGGTAACATTCCTATGAGTATAACTGTAGGTAAGAGGTTATACTCCTTGAGATTTTGTTTTGAGACTGTTTACTTTAACATATTCTGGGGGAAAACAATATTTGTTCATAATAAAAATATCAAGTGGCCACCCCAACATCGCCCCTTTTGTACCCTTCTAGAAAGTGAGCATGCTCAGCATGGGTGGTGTGTATTGGAGAGATGTATTACATACTGATCTGTCTCCAGGGAGACTGTTGGTTTCCTCTTCATTCCCGACCTCACGGACAGTTGCATGACTCTGGTCGTGCCAGGTATAACGAGGTATGCCTCTGTCATCGAGTGAGGAGATGCTGAGATGCTACTAAATACCATCTAATGTGCAAGAAAGCACCCAAGGCAGAGTGACCCGGCCCTGAGTGTCGGTAGTGGTGTTAGGATGGAGAAACTCTCAGCTAGAAAGATCATAGGCTTTCCTGAGATGTTTATTTCAACAGACACGTGGTGTCCTGGAGCCAGGCATGGTAGGATCATCACCACTTCTCCTGTCTTCTTCCTCCTGTCTCCATCATGCACGATTTAGCAGCAGTAAGAGCTATGGTTCCGATGGCGTTCGTTAGACCTAGCTGATGCCTAGGATGAGTACAGAACTGGGCTCCATATTGTCCCAGGTGTTGCCACTTCCTCGCTCTGATGGAGCATACCCACCAGTAGTTGGCTGAGAAAGGGAGTATGAAAGATGCGTTCGGAGGGACTTTAATGTCTAAAAATGTCCTTAGTACAGCTTACCACTTGATAGTTGTTTTGTATGGAATTCTAAAGAGGAAATAATTTTAGCTCAGAATCTGAAGCCATGTCTTCCATTTTCATAGAGATTCTGGCTTTGTTGTTGAGATATTATGACATTTTGATTATTTTTTCATGTAACCGTCTGCTTTGATGTTGTTAAAATTCCCTCAGATATGAGTGATGTGGTGCGAATTAACTGTTTGTTGGTTGGGTTCTCAGTGGTCTCAGCTAAGCTGTAAACTTACCCTACAGTTCTGGAAAATGTTTTGGCATAACAGCATTGATTTTCCTCCCATTTTCTCTGTTCCCACTCTGACATTTCTCTTTGGATGATGAACTTTGTTGAATTAAGCAAAAGCATAAAGAGAAAAAAATAATTAGAAAGTAATCTCAAATTTTTATTGTAATTCCTCTATCGATATTCTCTCACTTTTGCTGTATTCTTATTTTATATGTGTATGTGTGTGTGTGTGTGTGTGTATATATATATATATATATATATATATATTTGAAAGAGAAGGAGAGAGAAAATTTTTGGTGTACTGGTTTACTCCCAAAACAACCAGGGTTGGGTCCAGCCTGAAGCCAGGAGCCAGGAGCTCTATCCAGATCCCCCACATGGGGCAGGGACCTGAATACCTGGGCCGTCTTCTATGCCTCCCAGGCTCTTGATCAGGGAGTTGGGTGGAAAGTACAGTGGCAGGGACTTGAACAAGCACTCTGATGATGGAATGCTAGCCTTCCAAGTGGCAACTCAACCTTTTTTTTTTGACAAACAGAATGGACAGTGAGAGAGAGAGAGAGAGAGAAAGGTCTTCCTTTGCCGTTGGTTCACCCTCCAGTGGCCGCCACGGCCACTTGCTGCAGCCGGCGCACTGCACTGATCCAAAGGCAGGAGCCAGGTGCTTCTCCTGGTCTCCCATGGGGTGCAGGGCCCAAGCACTTGGGCCATCCTCCACTGCACTCCCGGGCCACAGCAGAGGGCTGGCCTGGAAGAGGGGCAACCGGGACAGAATCCGGTGCCCCGACTGGGACTAGAACCTGGTGTGCCGGCGCTGCAAGGCAGAGGATTAGCCTGTCGAGCCACAGTGCTGGCCTCAACCTTCTTTTCTTCTCTGAATGTTTTTCTTTAATTTTGTCCTGTTTCTGTCTTTTGATACAGTTGTTTCTTGATGATTAATAAGAATATGCTTATATTTTACTTCTCTTCTCCTTTATTAGTCTGTTTCTTTTTTTTTTTAAAGATTTATTATTTTTTGAGAGGTAGAATTGGAGGGAGGGAGGGAGAGAGGGAGAGAGATGTTTTATCTGCTGGTTCATTCTCCAAATGGTCACAATGGCCGGAGTTGGGCTGATCCAAAGGCAGGAGCAAGGTGCTTCTCCTAGTCTCCCATGTGGGTGCAGGGGCCCAAGCACTTGGGCCATCTTCCACTGCTTTCCCAAGCCATAGCAGAGAGCTGGATTGGAAGTGGAGTGGCTAGGACTTGAACCAGCGCCCATAGGGGATGCTGGCTCCACAAGCAGAGACTTAGTCCACTATGCAACAGCATCAGCCCTTAGTCTATTTCTTAGCAGTTATGGTTTCCTGTTTTACCTGGTTTCTAAAATGGAAGAGACTTCTGCTGTTGTCTTTATGATCTTTTTTTCTTAAATAACTCATTTATTTGTTTATGAGACAGAGTAACAGGCATACACACACATACACACAGATTAAGAGATACAGACGGATAGAACTGACAGACATACAGAAATTTTATTAACTCTTTTGCTTCTTAAATATCCACAATGATCAGGGCTAGGCTGAAGCCAAGTGCCAGCAGCTCAACCCAGGTCTCTCTCAGGGGTGGAAGGGCCCCAACCTCTGGGACCTCCACCTGCTGCCTCCCAGGATCTGAAGTAGCAGGAAGCTGACATCTGGAGCAGAGCTGAGACTTGAACCCAGTCAATCTGATATGGGAAGTAGGTATCCTAACCAGTGTCCGAATGTCCGGGTCAAACACCCAGTACTGCCCTAGAATCTTTGATTGTCCATGTGTGATGAAGTGGTTTGGATGTTCTCACTCTGAACTGGGCTTGTTGGACATCCCCTTTGAGTGGTATCTCACTCTAGTATCTGTCATCCTCTCTTGGGGAGGCTTCAGATGCTGTGACCATCCTCTGGGGGAAAGGGTGTGGTTCCCTGGTCCAGAAGGTTCCTGTCTTTGTTTTAAAATTTTAATGGGTATATTATTGTAATAGACACTTGATGCACATACTGATGGGATACAATGTAGTATTCCAAGGCGTGCATGCAATGTGTAGTGATCATCTCAGAGCAAATAGCATAGCCATCACCTCTAATGTTTCTCATTTGTTTGTGCGGAACATTCACAGTCTTCTCTGCCAGCTCTTCTGTAGCATGCAGTTCATTGTTGTCAGCAGTGGGGAGCTCCTGCTTAATTTTCTCAGACCTCCCACCCTTACTTCGGATAGGTGGTCTCAGGAGCTGGGCCAGGCATCTAATTGCTCCTCATAGAGCTTCCCTACATTCCCCTGTGAGTTCTGTTTTGCCCTCGAGAGTCGCCCTCTTTCAGCTCCATAGGGGCCTGGGGCTGCAGGTTCTAAGCCTGTGTGGATTCTGTGGTGTGCTGGGCACTGCTCGTCATTCCTGACTGTTTGCTTGGGGTCCCTTGTCTGTTCATTGCTAACTGAGTTGCTGTTAATCCATCCGTTGACCACCTCAGAAACGTTTATGGCTTGTTTTCCCAGTTCTCAGGGATTTGTGTTTAGATTCCGTGTTAGAATTTTAGTGTGGACTTGGAAAGCACCACTTAGGTTGAGTGTAGACTAACATGAATTCAGAACCCTTCATTGTACAGATATTTAGAGGTTTCACTATGGATGAGTACAGGTAAAGTTGGCCCTTTCTCTTTTCTGTTTTTGCTGCTACTATAACCTAATTTGGATTTCTGTGTTGGCTCCCAGAGCCTTGGCAGGAAGCTGCTGGAATGGTTTCTAAAGCTTCGCCAGGTTCCCACTTCTCTGCATTGACAGCTGTGCTGATGAATGTGGCACTGCCGCTGGTGGGAGATTAGTTGGCCCTCTGTGAGTTGGCTGTTGCTTTATGCTCCTGACTGTACTTTGCCTTTAGTCACCTTTGATCCTGAGGAATGTGTGCCTCCTATATTTGAAAGTGTTTGCTCTGCCAATGTTCTAGATTAATGTTGAAGCACACTGAATCGTTGGTTTGTAAGTTTGTAAGTTGCCTTTGCACAGGGATAGGTGCCTGGTGACTCTTTGATGACTATCAGCACACTGAGTTAGTAAAAATGATTTCACTCATTGGTCCACTGGCCTTGAAACATTCTCCAAATCCAAGACCATTTGTCTTTTCAAGATCCCTAAAATGCAGGAACATCATTCTGTTCCCCTCGGAAAGGCGTCCCAGGCCTCCTGGTTCCTATTCTGCTTCCTAAGAACCAAAGATGGCGATTAGTTACAAGTGAGATGTTGACAAAATAGTTGTTTTATAGTGTGTTTGAACTGAGTTGATGTTGTCACTTTCAGAAAAAGAATCACAAGTTTTACCCTTCAAGTGGCCTTTTGAGCCGTCTGTAAAGCATTTATTTTCTCCCTTGTATTTTGCCTTCTAGGCTTGTGCAACCAGCTTTGCTGTGTGTGATTGATTTGTGTTCCTGGTCAAGATTTCGACATCCCAATAAAACTTTATTTTTGGACACTGCTTTTTGGATTTCATAATTTTTCATGTCTCACCAGGTATTATTTTTCCCAAAGTTGGAAAGTTTAAATGCTGTTAACTTACAGACTATACAAAAACCCGTGGACTTTGGGCCAAATAATCTGCTGGCATCAGTTGAAACTTTTTGCCTCGGGGTGAGCATTCTCCTCTTGGGCCAGATTCCAGCTATGGCCTGATAATCTGGATGTCTGTTGGCGTAAAACAATTCCTTGAATGTGAGAAAGGCAGGTTCAAGTTTGTGCTTTGAGTAAAGAGCTTTTACAAGCCAGTTCAAACCACTTCTCTGGAGCCCTTTAAACAACTGCTTTTCTTTCAAACCCTTTCCATTCTTCTAGCCGGTGTTTCATTTCTCTCCTGGGTACTTTGGATTTTTTTTTTTAGCAATGTTATATACTGTCCACTGTGCTTGTTGCTGAAGGGATAATAGCATAAACCAGAGCTGTATTTCCTGGCAGATAGAACAGCCCTGGAAGAGAGGGCTTCCTTGTGCCAAAGTTCACCAGGCTAATGCTAGGCGTATAGGCAGAGGTAAGGTTTGCAGGGGTCTCAGCAGAAGCTGTGTAGGTGTTTCCCCTGACTTTGTTTTGAGAGATTTTTCCATGTATATTAATCCCATTTGGTTCATGCCAGAAACATAAAATGGTGAAATACTGCTATGATTTGACTTTTGAAATATTTTCACTACTCTAAAGAGACTAATTTCTTCAGATAGTCTCTGGCCACTGTTCATTCACTTCAACTTCCTTAAAGAACACTCCTTGTGTAGGTCTGGTTTTGTAGTGCAGTGGGTTAAGCCTCTGCATGCAGAGCAATGTGCTCTGAGTCCCTGCTGCTCTGCTTCTGATGTAGCTCCTGCTAATGCGCCTGGGAAAGCAGCGGAAGAGGCCCGAGTGCTGGGACCATGTGGGAGACCTGGAGAAAGCTCTTTCTCCTGGCTTCTGCCTGCCCACCTGTCTGTTGTAGCCATTTGGGGAGTGAGCCAGCAGATGGAAGATCTCTGTTTCTCTTTCTCTCTCTCTCCCTTCCTCCTTCCCTCTCTCTCTGCCTCTCTGCTTTATATAATATACATACATATATATATATATATATATATACACACACACACACACACTCACACATACATACATACATATATAAGCTTTGGAAAGCTGTATTTCTTTGGCAGAAGCATAGGATAACTTAGTAAGGATTTATGACTGTATGAGCACAAAACAAGGGGGCTGCCTAAGAGGTGAAGTCTAGTTACTGAAAATAATAATAAAGAAAAAGGAGCATTGAAAATGAAGGAACCCAGTCTATGGCTGTAAAATCAAAGAAAAACACAATTAGAGATTTCATGGTAGTTATTGTAAGCGATATAGTCTCAAATGAATACTCCTTTATTTCAGAGGAGCAGTTGGCATTTGTGCAGTATTCTTTAGTTAAATTTCAATTTATTGGATTTTTGCATCACTGCAGATTGATCTATTGAATTTGTCACAGTAGCCTTGTTTTTACCTTGATGTGTTTAATACCTGCTAGATCAGAATGCCAATCAATTTAGGTTAATTTCATTAAGTTTGAGATAGTTTTTAAACGAAAGGCACTCCTGATGTTACCAGTAGCAAAATGTAAGTAATATTCTCTCATATAATGTAGTTCTAGAAAATAGATTGGTTATATATATATATTCTCTTCAAACATTTCCCTACTTGGATTTTTAAATTCCTTTAATTATTTACAAGAATATAAATCATTTAACATTTAAAATTTTAATTATCTGCATGATCATTACTTAGTATTCTGTGTGAAACTGGAGACTCAGCATAGATTTAAGTTCTCACTAAATAGGTTCCAATTAAACTCCTTGCATCTTTTCTAGTAAAGAAATGGATTATGTTTATAAAATTGCATTGTGCTTCCCATTACAAACCTAATCTGGGGCGTGGTTTCCAACCAGGAAGCTTTAACTCTTTTCTGGGAAATTTTGGTTTTCAGAGAAGTCACAGTACACCTGCCATTTATATGGAATATCATCAAGAAGTATTGGTGAGTAATATATTTTACAAGGCGCTCTGCAGTATGCAATTCCAGAGTTCAGCTTGCAGTATTAGCGGATTTTATTAACTGCCCTTAGTGTGTAGTATTATCAATATTGCTTGGAGAATTGCAGTCACATTTACTGAAGAGAATTAAGAGGAAAACGGATAAACCTATGCAGGGGAACACTTTGAAAGAAGAGCAGATCGCTTCATTTCTGAAAGTCCTGGAGACTTTAAGAAGGAGGGAGCAAAAGACAACCTTGAAACCATCAAAAATCAGTCATTTGGGTCACTTGGTACTGCTTTGTGGTATTGGTGTGTAAGTATTACTGCAGAAAACTGTGGGGAAATTGAGCATACTGAGGTTTGTGATAGCATATGCTGATCTAGAATTAAAGAGGTTTTAGGTGTATAAGGTTCAAATTATCTTTGACACATTTTGCAGGTTACTCACAAAATCCTACCTAACCACAGCCCTCTGCTCAATCAGAGAGCCTAACAGCGGATGCGCATCATATCTTGTACCCACAGGGTTTTAGGTTTCCAACAGGCCACCTGTCTCCGACATTTAAAAATTCACAGGACAGATGGGGAGGTGAAAGAACTCGTCCTTGGATAAAGAAATTCTCCCACTGCAGGAGCATTCACGGGCGGGCCGGCCAATACATCACATGCGTAGCCTGCATTTGTCTAGCATTGAGGCATCATAATCGCACTTTTCCCTTTAGTAGTATAAATATAGAGCTCATCATTTATCTCCTGTTCTTTTGGTGGATAAGAGAGAAAAATTACAGCCTGTAAAATCTGTTGTTCAGGTGATACATGAATCACCCAATAGAAGTGATTTTTACATTTGATTTCCTGGGATGGGTATCACGTGTAAGACTGTGCACCATTGTGTTTAAGAAGTCAAGGCCTACAACCAGGTTGCCTGGGTTTTGATTTCTTCCCAAGCACTTAGAAGTGACCCAGCAAACTACCTGTGCATTGGTGTTCTCATCTGTGAAATGGGGATTTTCATAGTCTTTCGTCAAGTGTTTGGACAGATTACATGAAGATGATACAGAAAAAGGTATAGAGAAGAGTTCCTGGAACTGAGAGTTAATCCTTAGTGGATGTCACCTTTTAACAGTAATACTAATTCTGAAGATACTTAAAAAGTTCATAGAATATGAAATCGCAATATATTTAACCTGTGGCGCAGCAGGTTAAAGCCCTTGTCTGCAGTGCCGGCATCCCATATGGGCACCGGTTCCAGTCCTGGCTGCTCTACTTCTGATCCAGCTCTCTGCTATGAGTTGAGAAAGCAGTAGGAGATGGCTCAAGTCCTTGGGCCCCTGTACCTGTGTGGGAGATACCGAAGAAGCTCCTCCCTTTGGATTGGCGCAGCTCCAGCCATTGCGGCCATCTCGAGAGTGAACCAGCAGATGGAAGACCTTTTTCTCTCTCTTTGCCTCTGCCTCTCTGTGATTCTACCTTTAAAAATACAAATAAACAAATCTTTAAAAATATTTATTTTGGGCTACAAATTATTGAAATCCATGCACATGAAAGTTATAGCACCACCTGTGGTGCTGGCATCCCATAGGAACACCAGTTTAAGTTCCAGATGCTCCACTTCCAATCCACTTCTGTGCTAATGTGCCTGAGAAAGCAGCAGCAGGTGGCCTGACTGCTTGGCCCCCTACAGCCCATGTCGGAGACCCTGGCTCCTGGCTTTGGTCTGCCCAGCTGTGGCCATTGTAGCTATTTGGGGAATGAGCCAGAGGAGGGAAGAACTTTTTTCTCTCTCTTATCCTCTCTCTGGCACTCGACCTTTCAAATAAATAAATCTCTTGAAAAAAAGAAAAAGTCTTCAAAGACTTCATGGGAAAATGCCTATTATAAAAACTACACATGCGTTTCAATTTTTTTGCACCAAAATAAGCTTCTCTTTTAATTCTGTTTTCTTTGAACTTTCTGAAATACCCTTGTACATGCAAAAAACTAAATGAGCGACTTAAAGCTTAAACTTGTTGGCACTTCTAATGGCATTTTGTAGAAAAAATTCGATAAGAGCTTCAGAGTGACCTTTCGTTCTTAGGGCAGAAAATGTTTGTTAATCATGCTCAAAATAGGCAGTGGAAGACTGTTGGAAACCATCAGCAGATTATACTGTGAACTGTGGGTGCGCTCTATTAATTTCTTATAGGAGCATTGTTTGGGACCACTAGAAAGTTGAATTCTCAGACGCCACTCGGGGACTACTAAATCAGAAACTGGATGTGAGACTGAGAAATCTGTGCCTGCACAAGTCCTCCCGATGGTTTGAATGCTCGCTGACGTTTGAGGCCCACTTGACTTGGAGGTGGGAGGTGTACCTGTTAGAGGAGCCACTGTATCGGCTCTGGGTGGAGAACTGGCCCGTGAGAAATGAGGTCCTTGCTCTAGTTCCAGCAGAAGAGGAAAGGTGGACAAGGATGAGGAAAACAATTATGGAAATGTAAGAGTTTCAGGTGACAGAAGTGTGAAAAACAAAATGAAGCACTGTTTGGGAGATACGACACCTGGATTAGGAGGACAGTATATACACAGTTCCATGGAAGAGTAATCCTGGAAGAGGGAGCAGCAAGTACCAAAATGCACATGATAAGAATGCCTTAAAGAAGGGACTTATTGCTTGTCTACTCTGTTAAACGTCCCTACTCCCCAAATCCAAAACATTAAGCACTTTCAAGTTAGAAACCCTATGAGCACTGACCTAATACACTGAGTGGAAAAACCACACCAGATCTCATGGAATGGGTCACAGGTCAGATGTTGATGCCCTAAATACATTCTCCATGATTATCTTCAGGCTACTGACTATATTCTTTATAATTACCTTCAGGCTATGTGTATAGGTATCTATGAAACATAAATGAATTTTGTTTGTTTAAACTTGGAGCTCATCCCCAAGATAGCTCTTTCCATCAGATATTCCAAAATTCTTCCTAAAATAAAATTGGAAACTCTTCTATCACACACATTTTGCATAATTAGCACTCAACCTGTGTTGTAGACAAGAAAAGGGGTTCTTGGCTAAGTGTCTGATAAGCTTTTAAAAAAAAAAAAAAGACTTCCCTATTTTCTTTTACATACAGACCTACTACCTAAAACTGAGTAGCTTTCTACTCAGTCCCTTGACCAACAGAGGGACCAGAATCGCTTCGGGAACTCTGGCAAGTGTGCTGGGTTGCTAGTCAGTTCTGAGGACACCTGTTATTTGGGAGTGGAGGTCACTGATCGACTGGTTAAAACATTTCCTTGTGGGATCATGAGAATGTAGTCAACATCATATTTCCCTTTTCAGAATGTGAATCAGTGTGTTTAGTCTATTTTTTATGGCTTCCCACATGTGTAAATTCACGAGCAAATTGTCTTACAACTGTAAGTGGCTCTTGCCTTTTTCCTGATTAGTTCACTGTTAACTTTTATAAGAAAAGTCATTTTATGCACAGGATAAAGACTCTACTGTCTTAGAATTTTAAGTGCAAGGAACAAGTTTTTCTCAGTTAAAAGAAAAACATAACAACTTTGGATTTAAAAAATAAAATGACTTCAGGACTATACATAGCAAAAAAGAACTATAGTTAAATTTCACTCAAACTGTGACATGATAAAGAGTATTGCGTCCTAAATCTAAAACTTTTTTTTGAGCCTTATATGATAAAAGTCAAGAATAGGACACAAGAAAAGGAATGTTTTTAATTAAAGATTTATTCATTTACTTGAAAGGCAGAGTTAAAGACAGGGGGGAGAGACAGATGGAGAGAGAGAGTGCACACGCTCTTCCATTTGCTGGTTCACTCCCCAAATGGCCGCAATAGCCAGGGTTGGGCCAGGCTGAAGCCAGGAGCCTGAAACTCCACTGGAGTTTCCCATGGTGATCCAAGGGCCGAGGACTTCGGCCATCTTCTGCTTATTTCTCAGGCATATTCCAGGGAGCTGGAGCAGAAGCAGAGCAGCTGGAAATCCAACTGGTGCCTATATGGGATGTTGGCATTGCATGTAGCAGCTTAACCCACTGTGCCACCATGCTGACTCCAGGAAGGTATTTCATATTTCTCAATCCAACAAAATCTGGATTCAACTCCAAGCTTCTCCCCCTTACTATTGAGTAATACCATGATCAAGCCAATTGTATTGTCTGTGCCTCAATTTCACTGTTGATAAAATGAGACTATAAATCTTTTTGGGTTGATTCATTCAGCTTTGGGGTACTAAGACCATTTATTGAGTATATGACAAATAGCTATTTAAAAAGTGGTGACAATTTTATTCTTATTTAATGAAAACTTTTAATATTTCCTGCGTAAATTTTCCTGTGAAAATTATAAGGGAGAATAGTGTGGAGATAAGGAGCACATTCATTGAATGCTTACTATGTGTCAGGTACTTTTCTAAATGTTATATTTATGATTAATTCTTGACTTTTGACTTCTCAAAACCAGTGATTTAATAGCAACCTACCCACTTACAGACTTAGATAGCAAGGGTCAGAGAGACCGAGTGATTTGCCTAGATTACCTGACTGGTGAAAGTTGAAACTCGGCTGTGTCTGATCCCAAAGTGCATTTTCTCCACCACTGTCTTGTAATCAGCAAGTTCTCTGTACTTCCTAAAACACGGGCAAGGGAGCAGCCATTTAGCCTAGTGGGTAAGCTGCTTGCATTCCATGCCAGAGTGTCATTGATTCCTGACTCTTGTTCCTGACTCCAGCTTCCTGCCACTGCAGACAGGAGGAGGCTGCTTTGGTGGCTCAAGTAATTGAGAGAACTGGACTGTGTTAATGGCTTTGGATCCAGCCCTGTACTGGTTGTTGGGGGCATTTAGTGAGTGAACCAGTGGATGGCAGTGTGTTCATTTTCTCTCTCTCTCTAATAAGTTTTCAAAAGTGTTTACAAAAGTAAAGATCATGAATGAGGATATTAATAAATTGCTGTGTCACTGTACTTGGCATTCTGGTTTGTGTGTCAACATACTGGTCCTGTAGTCTTAGAGGAGCGTATCTGCTTGTGATTGGGAACAGCAAGCTCATGATGGACTCTTCTGAAGTTCAAGAGGGCAGTAGCAGGTGCAGGGGAGAGATTGGTAGTTCAACCTGATAACCAAGAGTATGGGAGAGAACCAGAAAGACAGGATTCCCTTTGCTGCACCATGGAGGAAACAGGCAATGAGTGAACAGGGGTTGAGGTAGAGACCAAGTAGGGTGAGGGACAGTGTGAATATTAAGATGCAGGACTAAGAATGGCTGCTCTGAGGAGATGGCGCAAACATGAGCCCTGAAGGCTTGAGATGCTAGGTCTTGCAGCTAATGGCTACTTGAATTACTATGGGAACCAGGAGCAGGCCACATATGCAGAGAGGAGGCACCAAGTCCTGTGTTTTGTCATTGGTGGTAGACAGTGGGCCACTTGCCTGGCTCAGAGCATATTCTGGATGCCTATTTGCAGAAAGAGTTTCACAAATCCCTGAAAAGAGCCCTTGCGTATGTACCAAATTGCAGTCATTTGTGGTGATCTGGTGCTATCAGGCATGGTTAACTTACATTCTCTGGAAAGTTTTCATTACAGAAAATATTGTACGGCAAAGAACGTTGAAGGTACCCATGTCTGGATTCAACAGTTAATGTTTTGCCAGTCTTATTTTCTCCACTCATTTTTTCTTCCTATGATATATTTCAGCATGTTCCAGACATTTCTTGGTAAATATCTTAATGTGCATTTTTCACTGATAAGAGAATTTTTATTTACATAGCCTCTGGCCATTATCATTCTTAGAATTAACAATGACTATTTAATCTTCTGATCTTTAAAACAGTTTAATAAGAAAGCTAAGTACAACTAATTAAAATTATGATGAAATTGGCTTCTGTAAATGAATATGCCTGGATCTGGTTTCTTTTATTTAACTTTTGGACTCTTATCATAACTCTGAGTTGACTGTCCACTTGGCTACAATTTCTTATTCTCTCCAGCGCTAGGAAGTAATCATCATCAACTTCTTGTTTAAAAAAAGAAAGAAAGCATGACTATCGAGTTCCAGCCCCTCTGTTTCTTATCCAGCTTCCTGCTAGAGTGCCTGAGAGGCAGCAGATGATGGCCCGCGGACTTGAGCCTCTGCCACCCATGTGGGAGACTCGGATGGAGCTCTGGGCTATAGCCTGGCCCAGAGCTGGCTGGTAGAGGCATCTGGGGATTGAACCAGCATATGGGAGATATTTCTCTCTCTATGTGTCTCTCTGCCTTTCAGGTAAACAAATCAATTTTTTAAAGTGGCCCAATAGGAGTGTCTACAACACAACTGACTTGGAAAGCAGGTTGTCGGAACCTGTCTGCATTGGTCCCTGTAGTGGCAGATGGTATTAAATCTGTGCCTGTATTGGAAATGTTATTTTTCAAAAGTTTGCTCTGATATTTCCTCCCCAGACATCATCAAACGTTGGTCCTGTTTTTATAAATTGCAAATGGAATTGTGCACGGGGTAGACTGGACAAACTTCCTTCACTCAGCAGGCTGATTCTTGAGCTGGCAGAACTGGCTGCTACATGCGCAACCCTGGGAATCTAGACAAATATAGGTTTTTGAAATCGTTACTTTTGACAAACACAAAGTCTTAGTGACACCTTGTAAAATCGTGAAATCCTGAGTCACTGACCACTCACCCTCCCCCCCCCCCCCTTTTTTTTTTTTAAGAAAATGCAGTATTACTTTGGCTTGAAATTCTCTACACTCCTCATTCATTATTTAGTCTTATTTTACTTTGTTCAGACAAGCTATCTGGGCCATTGTGAAGCTTCACACAGCCAATTACCTCCAGGTGTTTAGTTCATTTATTATTGAAGGCATAAATCTTGTACAGGTTGTTCATTGATGACCCTCTGAGTAGATGCAGTAAATGCCTTTCATCCCAGCGGCCTCAGTCAGTGCTCACAGCCCTACCTGCTGAGCTTGGCAGGCCTGGCGAGGTGCTGGAGCATGTAAGATACCACAGGTAATTGCATTGCACTTTTTGTTTAAGGGTGCACGTGAAAAATGTGCACACAGTAGCAGACTCAGAGTCGGAATTTCAAGGGAAAAGGATGTTTGATTTGAAGCACACTATTTCTTTCTAGAGATACTGCGTTAGACATTCTAGTTATGGGCATGGGCTTTAGAGGAGGCCATCTCAGCATCATGCTTGAGAATCCTTCCTTGGAAATACCATTTCTCAAATCTGCATCTGTGTCCTTGAGCCCGTTGTTCTTTCTGGGCTTACTTCCGTCCTGTGTTGTGTCACCGAGGGTCAGTTTGAATGACTTGGACAAATTGTAGCTTAAGTAATGTACCAGTTCCACTGATGGGCTTACATGCCGTTAAAAGGCTCGCTCCTACACCGAATGTGCCAGGTATGTAGCTGGGGACCGGTGCTAATTTCAGAGCTAATACTGAGCTGTTCCACATCAATGCGTTCAGCAGGTGGCTTGAGCTGACAGTGTAAAGAAAAAAGTGAGAGAAAATTACCATTGTACTTTGGAATTTCTCTGATTGAATTGACTGATTATACCGTCAAAGGAGCATTCGGAAGCTGGCGGGGTTATGGGCAGTGGAGAAATGACAGACTTCTTACAGAACGAGCTTGGCTGTTGATTTTTGCTCAGCCAAATATTTCAAAATGATAATAAGGTTTGATGTGAAGTTTTAATTCAGTCCTTGTGAAAATCCATGTGTTCTCTGATTTGTCTTTGAAAGCAGTCGTGTGAAGAGAGCCAATGTTTTTGTTATTTTTGCTCAGATAGTAAAATACTGGAATGTTCTGTACACTTTCCATCAATAAATGTTAGACTACCCTTTATTTTTGCAAAGAAGCTTTATAAAGATTCTGAGTTGCTGAGAAGTTTTGCTTATTGGAAAATAGAACAGAGAATTTACCAAGTCATTAATGTGAATCATTTGTTTTATATAATCAATCTTCTATTTAAGAATAAATTCTTACCAGTCACAAATAATATTCTCAGTTGTCTTCTGAGTTCATGTTTATCATAAAATTTTACATTATTTAAAGCTTTTAAAGCATTCTGTAACTGGTTAATTAAAGCATTGTGATAACACCATTTCCTGGTTGCTTTTAGTAGGATTATTATTTTAACAGGAGCTAGTATTTATTGAATACCTGCAACATACGAGGTACTCTACAAGTGATTCGTGGTGTCTCATTTAATTATCACAGTAACAATGCAAGGTAACTTCTGTTCATATCTTGGTTTACCCATGAGAAAATCAAAGCAAGTTAAGTAACTTCCCTGTGTACCCTGAACTAGTAAAATTGAGATTTTGAGAAGGCATTTGACCTAGGGCTTAGGATACCACCTATGATACCCACATCCCATATCAGAGTATCTGGGTTTGAATCCTGGCTCTAATCCCCAGTCTAGCTTCCTGCTCAGGTACACTCTGGGAAGGTGGTAGTTGAAGTTGTTAGGTCTCTGCCACCCACATGAGAGACCTGGGTGGAGTCCCTGGCTCCTGTCTTGTGCCTGGCCCAGCCCTGCTGTTGTGGGCATTTGGGGAGTGAGCCAGCGAGACAGGAGACCTCTTCCTGCCCCCTCTGCATCCCCACCTCCTTCCCTGTCCCCTTTCTAACCCTCTCATCCCCTCCTCCTTCTGCCTCACTCCCACCATTCCTTTCCCTCCCTACCTCTCTCCCACTCTCTGATCCTCAAATAAATTAAAATGTATACATACAGAAATTTTTGTGAAAAGTTATTACTTATTCTGAAGTAGCACAGGTAACAGATTTTTTTTTTTTACTGTCAATTCATTTCTGTATGGCAGCAGGGAATTAATACAGTAATTTCCCTTTTCATGGTTATCCCATTAAGAATGGAACAGGATGTTTGATAGTCATGAGAATCCTTAAGGGAATGGTTTAGAAATGTAGGAAAAATGCATTAGCTGTTTTATAAAAGATATGAGAGAGACAAAGGTAACGTCGTGTAAGTTGGGTTTGGGGCAGGGAAAAATCAGTCAAGATAAATGGGTCGGCATGCATCATTTGTCCAACAAATACTTATTGTACGAGGTGCCAAGCATTGGGCTTGGCCTGTTGGAAAGCACTGGGTGATTTATTTTTGTTGGGTTGACTCCCTGGTGGGATTATTCACGAATAGCCATTCCGTGTAAATAGGAAGCTTTAATTGCAGAAGAGAAGGGTTAAAGTCTTTTCGCTTGGACTATGGTGTAGAAGAGTTTTGTTTCATTGCATAATCTGGTAGGCTATCCTCGTATTATCATTATTCTGATGCAGTGTAACAAACCAGCAGGAAACTGCATTCCATGGGATTTCTATGGGGACTACAGAGAATTCGTTCCAATGCTTACAGAGCAGCCGCTTGTAGCTTCAAGTAGCTTCAGGGTGAATGTGATGAGCGATGCAGCTCTACTTGCTACTGAACTGTAAAACTAAAAGCATGTGTAGTGTAAATAAAACAAGGTCTGTGGAGTTATTTCTAATCTCGAGGCCTTATCAGAGCAATGCTTGACAATTTGTTACTGTTGAAAGAATTTCAAAAATAAGGGCACGAAATTTGAATTACTGTGCCACACCGAAAATGTGCATCCGTGCCTCTTTGCTTGGATTATACTTACTTCCCCTAATTGTTTTCCGCAGTTCAATGTGGGGTAAATTGGAAGGAATCCCACCTACTCCCTCCTTCAAAACAAAATAACTAGCAAATAATAACGTTCTCCATAATATACTTAGCCTAGGATTGTACAGAATAAAGCAATCTGTATTCTAGGATTTTATGTGTTTGATTTCTGTCTTCTGTCAACATTCCATAAGAAACTGCTAGTGTCCCTGGTCCCCAAGCTGTGCTTAGTGATGTCTGCTGGCTGCTAGTAGGCTTGTGCAGTCCTACTCAGCCTCACTGACCTAAGTGATGGTTAACGTTGCTGGGTGTCTGTCACACCAGGTCTATCTGCTCTCTCTGCCAGGCTGGAGAATTGCTGCTCCCATTGCTGTCCAAGCCCTGGTGCTACTAATCTGCTAGGCCAGCTTCGCAGGCCTGTGACCTGCAAGTTACACTAGCCCTTGGATGTAGTGTAAGTCTCTGTTGTCATCCTCTAGAGATTCCTGTTCAACCAAGGGCCCCCACTTACACCTGTTGCAAATCATGTGGCTCTGCAAATCATGTGGCTTGTCCTACCTAGGCGTTCCAGGAGTCTCAGTCCCACCCTGACCCCATCAGCAGAGGAGGCAGCCTTCAAACAGATAAATATTGCCCCATCCATGAAGCCTTCCTGCTCCCGCATGGACATTAGTACCTCTTGCCTCTGTGTGTAGCTCAGCTACAGCCTGCACTTGCCCTGGCCCTGCACTCAGGGAGTGCACATCTGTCTGAGTACACATTCCAGCTGTTGGAGAGGCAGGCCAGGCCCCCTCAGAGAATCCTTGCTTTCCCTCTATATCCTATGCTAGTGTCTTTCAGTGTTCCATAAATGCTTGCTGAATTGCAGTGAATTAAATAATTTGCCCTTTTATCTGAAAGAGTAAAGGAATTTACATGTAATATAAGGCCCCTTTGATAGACATATTGCCTTCATTTCAGTTCTCCTCCAGTGCAGAAATGTGGTGCTAGCTTCCACTGAATGGCGAATGGGATGAGATGGTATACATTTGAGTCTGCATCACTTAGAAATTTGGGGTGGAGAAAATAGAAATGAAGTCACTTGACTAATTTTAAGACATTTGAAAGAGTATGGAAATTGAGCTTAGGAGGAAAAGGTTAACTAAGGTTAAAGCGAATACTTTTCATTCTGCTTAGCATATCTGAAAGTGGAGACTTAAAGGCACAGCTCTTTGCTCATCAGTCTTCCCCAACTGCTCCTGGGTTTTCTTTTAACACACTTAAGTAAGACATTGTAATAGTTTAAGTCATTTCAATTCTGCATATTTCACAGGAGCTCCTTCCACATAAGGAATATTTCATAGTGTGTTTTGTGAATCTCCTAGAAGAAGAGAATTTGCAATGTTTGGTGTTGTGGTTTATAAACCTGTATATAAATTATGGACCTTGATTTTTATCTGGAAAAAACAATACAGTTGGTTAAGCCCCTGAGATTTGGGGGAAAAATTTATGTAGTGCACTAGAAAGGCAGGCAGACAGAGCTGCCTCCCATCTGCTGGCTCATTCCCCAAATGCCTACAACAGCTAGAGCTGGCCAGGCTGAAGCTAATAGCCTGGAACTCTCTCTGGGTCATCCACACAGGTGGCAGGAACCCATCTATTTGGACAATCACCTGCTGCCTCCCAGGGAGTGAAGCTGGGACTCAAACTCAGTCTCTGATAGAAAATGCAGGCGTCCCGGTGGCACCTTAACTGCTGTGCCAGATCCCTAACCCTGCCATGGGGGTTTTTAGCAGAGGGGCCAAGATCGGCTTGGGAGGGTCCATAAACTCTCCCAGACTATACGTAAAATGTATCTCAAGAGTGTTCAAATCTCCTTCTGGGGAGCGGGCTCCCAAAGCAGCTTCTCAAAGTGTCCAAGGCAAGTTGATAAAATAATGCAAATTTTCCAAAAACTTGCCAAAGACCCTTTGCTCTCCAGACACAGCTGTGCAGGGAGTCAAGGGCTTAATGTTTAAGTCTTTACTTAGAAGTGAATGAAACAGCTCATGAAAATCTCCGTGCCCTGGGAGGTGTGATTGCCCTAAACAGGTCTCAGAATTTCTCATGCATATCTCAGAAATGGTATGCTGAAGGATCCCTGCTCGGTTTTTGCTGCTTGTTTTTCCATTTCCTTTTGTGTTTTGTTTTCGCAGCTGAGTTCTGGGCTTTCTGTGCTCTTAGGAGCGGCACAGCAGAGGCAAAGCCCAAGATGGCACACATCTTAGACCTGCAGGCTGAGGTACTTGCTTGGAGCACATTTACCTGTAGAAGATGCAGATGTTAGGGCCGGGCATTTAGCACCCAGTGAAGACAATGCTTGGGATGCTTATGCCCTGTGATGGACTATCTGGGATTGGGTGTGACTCTACTGTCCATTCCAGCATCCTGCTGGTGTGCACTGCAGGGGGCAGCAGGTGTTGGCTCAAGTACTTGGGTGTCCGCCACCCACCTGGGATACTAGATTGAGTTCCTAGTTCCTGGCTTCAGCCTGGCCCAGCCCTGAATGTTGGGGTGGGGGGGCATTTGGAGAGTGAACTAGGGAAGATTGTTGACTATCTCTGTCTGCCAGTCAAATAAAATGAGCAATAATTTTGAAACTTCAACTTATTTGTACATATTTATGGGGTAGAGTCTAATTTGATCCATATATACAATAGGTAAGGAATAAAGCAGAATAATTAGGGATTGAGTGTTTAGGCTAGTAGTTAAGGTATCTGTGTCTCACTTTGGAGTAACTGGGTTTGATAGATGGCTCTTGCTTCTGACTTCCTTTAATGAAGACCCTGGAGAGCAGCAGTAGTGGCTTCAATAACTGGTTTCCTGTCACACCTGTGGGAGACTGAGAGAGCATTCCTAGTTCCCAGCTTCAACCCTTGGGTAGCACAGCCATTGTGGGCATTCAGGGAGTGAACCTGCAGTTGTGAGTTCACTCTTTCTCTGTCTCTTTTCTTGTCTCTTTGTCAAATAAGTTTTTTTAAAAAATTAAAATCAACATAATGAGCATTTTAATCTCAAATATTTATTGGGAAATTTTAAACTGTTTTTTTAAGCTAATTTGAAAGATAAGTTTTTAAATTTTTTTACTTCAAGTATACAAATTTAATGTAGCTTGTATATACAGATTTAAGAACATAGTGCTACTTCCAACCCTCCTCTCCCTCCTGCCTATGCTGCTGCCCTTCCTCCTCCCCCCCCATCTCTTATTCTCTCAATTTTTACAATGATCTACTGTCAGTTTACTTTATACTCATAAGATTAACCCTGTACTAAGAGGTCAACAAATAGTATGAAGAAAAAAAAAAAGCACTATTCTTCAACAGTAAAGTGCTATAAACAATTCTCGAAGCTCACAATGTCAATTTCATTTGTATACTTTACATCTTTGGTACTCTGTTAGTTACCACAGATCAGGGAAAATTGATGGTATTTTATTCTTGAAACCAGCTTATTTCACTAAATATAATGGTTTCCAGTTGCATCCACTTTGTTGCAAAAGACGGGATTTCATTCTGTTTTTGTAGTTGAGTAGTATTCCATATCGTATATATACCATCCTTATCCAGTCTTCAATTGATGGACATCTTAGTTAATTCCATATGTTAGCTACTGTGAATTGAGCTGCAATAAAGATGGAGGTACAGAGAACTCTTTGATATGCTGATTTCATTTCCTTTGGGTAAATTTCCAGTAGTGAGATTTCTGGGTCCTGTGTAGATCTATTTTCAGCTTTCTGAGATATTTCTATACTGTCTCCTACAATGGCTATACTAGCTTACATTCCCACCAAAAGTGAATTTTAGGGTACCTTTTCCCCACACCCTCACCAGCATTTATTGTTTGTTGATTTCTGTATGAGAGCCATTTCAACTGGGGCGAGGTGAAACCTCATTGTAGTTTCAATTTGCATTTCCCTGATGGCTAGTGTTCTTGAGCAGTTTTTCAAGTTTCTATTGGCCATTTGAATTTACTCTCTTGAAAAATACCTGTTCAAGTCCTTTGCCTGTTTCTTACCTGTATTGCTTGTTTTGTTGTTGAGTTTCTTGAGTTCTTCAGATTCTGGATATTAGTCCTCTATCAGCTTGATAGTTTGCGAGTATTTTCTCCCGTTCTGTCGGTCGCTTCTTCACTTTGCTGATTGTTCCCTTTGCAGTGCAGAAGCTTTTCAATTTGATGTATTTCAGTGTGTCTGTTTTGGCTTTGATTGCCTGTGCTTCTAGAGTCTTTTCCGGGAAGTCTTTGCCTATGCCAATGTCTTGCAAAATATCCCCAGTGTTCTCCTTTAGTAATTGTATCTGGTCATAGATTTAGATCCTTGATCCATTTGGAGCTGATTTTGTATAAAGTGTAAGGTAAGGTTCTTGTTTCATACTTCTGCATGCAGAGATCAATTTTCCCAGCACCATTTGTTGAAGATTCTGTCTTTTTTCCATGGACTGATTTTAGCCCCTTAGTCAAAGGTTAGTTGGTTGTAGATGCATGGATTGATTCCTCTTGTTTCTATTCTGTTCCATTGGTCTACATGTCTATTTTTTTCTTTTTGCCAGTACCAGGCTTTTTTGATTGTAACTGCCCTGTCATATGTCTTGAAATCAGGTATTGTGATGCCTCCAGCTTTGTTATATAAGATTAAAAAAAACACTTATACATGTAGATGAGAGCATGTAGTATTTATCTTTCTATATCAAAATTATTTCACTTAAAATGACGCCCTCCAATTCCATCCATGTTGCTGCAAATGATGGGATCTTATTCATTTTTTACTTTTGAATAATAGTGTGTATAACAGGTTCTTCAGAAAGTTCATAGAAAGTGATTATTGTGCAAAAACCATGCGTGAATGTCAAAATGTTTTTGCATCAAATTAAGCTTCAATTCCTTTCCCATGAACTATTTAAGTGCCCTTATGTACCACATTTTCTTTATTCTAATACCTAATTTTTAAGAAGGCTTTTGCACTTGAAATTGTTTTCAGGTTAGAACCTCTAGCAGTAACTAGGAACCATCTTAACAACCTTTCATAATTACTCTGAGCTGATTGTGACTTATTTCTCTCCTTTGTGTCTCTGTCATTGGCTGTGAGTTCCATGGTGACAGCTTGCTGGTCTGTGGATCTTTTTTGATGGGTTTGCAACTCCTGGAGCCTTCCTTTTGGGTCTCTGCCCATTCCTTTCTTCCACTCCACATCCAAACCTTTAGCCCTTTTTCTTCAAGCCTTCTCCCTTAGCCTTTCACCTGTTCCCTTCTGATCATCACTTCCCTGTGGTATCTTTAACTAGTAGACATTCTCAGACTCTGAGAGTAAAAATTAAATCTTGCTCAAAGAAGGTTCTGGCAAATGCTTGGCTTTCCAGTTGTGCTGTGAGTTGAAGATACATTGACATATTAAAAGTTTTTCTTAAAAAGTATACTTTTTTCAAAATTCGGCTCTTAGAAAAATGAAGCATCATAATACTTATAAACTGTAGCCAGAGTTTGTAAGAGAGCATTTTGGGAGTTTTGTAGCCCTCTGGTGGATCATCAAGCAAATCTGGAGTGGAAATACTTGATGACTTGGACTGTAACTATTTTCATTATGGCCAATTAATGGCTTTTTCTTTTTTCTAAACAATCTGTTATTAATGAGGGCAGCCATTTTGGTCACTGACCTATCACTGAATATGTCAACATTTACTTCAATTTCTTCATTGTTAGGAGCAACTGTTTCAACCCAAATTAAAGAATGGATAAAGTATATATTATTTTTTAAAAGTTGTACATACATTCTGTTTTTGTTAGGCTTTTATGATATGATTAGTCAGAAATTTAGAATGAAAAGGATACAAATAAGAAATCTGTAGGCTCTGAAAACAGAAAGGCTGCCAGGTTTTCAGAGTGCTATTTTGCACCTATGTTTTGCAAATGAGCAGTCATAAGTTGCTGTATGAAAGCAATTTGACATTGAGGAAGAAGCATTGAATGGAGATCAGATCCGAGTTTTAATCTCAGTTCTATGGGACATTGCAAGATACCCCAGGGGTTACTGAAGCCTTGGATGTTACCAAACCCTTCCTATACTGTGTTTATTTCTATGCACATGAGCACAAACTCAGTGCATTCTCCATTTTAGCTAACTACTTAGATTCTGTAGCCATTACTTGAGCAGTTTGAGGTGTGACAGCAAGACGACTACAAATTCACCATTTCACTGGTAGATGTCTTATTCCTACCAAAGATCTTAGCAGGCTTGGGCTACAATTTTTTCTTTCTTTATAAAATGGGGAGCTTTTAGTTTTTCACTTCAAGGAAGCACCTGACAGCTTTTCTATGGCATACCACTACTCTTTTGCTTGGAACCATTATTAAGTAAAATGAAGGTTACCTGAACACAAGCATTTCAATATCATGACAACAGAGCTGGTAACCAAGATAGCTACTAAGTGATGGATGTATGGGTAATACACAGCATGGATTTGCTAGGCAGAGGGATGGTTCATCTCCTAGGTGAGGTGGACCAGTACAGTGTGAGATGTTGTCATGCCTCCTGCAGTTCAAAACTTTATGAATTGTTCATTTCTGGAATTCCCTTTTAATATTTACTATTTCTAGACCTTCCATGACTGTGAATAACTGAAACCATAGAAAAAGAAACTGAGGGTAAGAGGGTGGGGGGTGGGGCTGCCGTGTATGATTCTGGAGAGATCACAGAACCTCTTCAGAAAGCTTTTCTTCCCACCAGTGAAAGGTAGCCTAGGGCTTGAGTCTTACTTTTGAGATGTATTTCAGTTCTACAGATTTGGAATGTCTAACATCGTTATAACTACTATTGAATCTATGGGGAAGAAATGCACATTTATGCTCATATGAAAAATAAGATCAAATGAATTAAAAATAAACTGCAAGTATATTGAGAGTTACCAAAGAGGAGTCTTTTTATTCCTTGCCTGACAAAACAGCACAAAGCAGACATTTAGAAACTATTAATTGAATGAAAAACAGTTTCTAAATTCTCATCCGAAAGTTAAAAAATTTTATCCAGAGTAGATTTATTAAGTGGGTTTGTTTTGCCTTGGAAATTATATCTTTATATAAACTTACATATATTGTTAGTATAGACTACTTACATAATAGTTCTTGGATAATAGCTTAAGTCATGCATAATTACCTAATTTCTAAACTTGTTATTGATCATGTAATTCCAGTAGAAGGAAGAACGTATTGTACATTTTTTAAAAGATTGATTTATTTATTTGAAAGAGTTACCCAGAGAGAGGAGAGGTAGAGGTAGAGAGAGAGAGAGATGTCTTCCATCCGCTGGTTCACTCCCCAGTTGGCTGCAACAGTGGGAGTTGTGCCGATCCAAAGTCAAGGGCTTCTTCAGGGTCTCCCACATTGGTGCAGGGCCCTAAGAACTTGGGCCATCATCTACTGCTTTCCCAGGCCATAGCAGAGAGCTGGATCGGAAGTGTAGCAGCTGGGACTCAAACCGGCGTCCGTATGGGATGCAGGCACCATAGGTGGTGGCTTTACCTGCTTCTGGCCTCATTCCTTTTTTTTTTTTTTTTTAAAGGTTTATTTTATTTGTTTGAAAGATAGAGTTACAGAGAGAGGTAGAGAGAGGAGAGAGAGAGAGATGTAGAGAGACAGTGTTCCATCTACTGGATTACTCCCCAAATGGCATCAGTGGCCAGAGCTCAGCCAATCTGAAGCTTCTTCCAGGTCTCCCATGTGGGAGGGACTTGCGCCATCCTCAGCTGCCTTCCCAGGCATATCAGCAGGGAGCTGGATCAGAAGTGAAGCAGCCAGGACTCGAACCGGCACCCATATGGGATGCGGGCACTGTTTTTCTAAACAATATGAGAAGTTTGTTTTTCAAACTTCTAAAAATTTTTCTGTAACCTGGACAAAAATTCAAGAAAATAAGCTGGAGCAGGTATTTGGCACAGCGGTTGAGACACCCCTTAGTATGCTTGCAACCTTTATGGGAGTTCCTGGGTTCAAGTGCTAGGTCCACTTCCAATTTCGGCTTCCTGCTAACGTCCACCCTGGGAGGCAGCAGGTGATGGCTCCACTTTCCTGCTTCCCACGCAGGAAACCCTGGTGGAATTCCTGACTTCAGCATGGCTTGGCCTGGCTGTTAGAGACCTTTGGGGGAATGAACCATTGGATAGAAGATTCCCTTTCTCTACCCTTCCCCTCTCTTCCCATCTCTTCTCTCTTTCTCTCTCTCTCTCTGCATTTCAAATAAAATGAAAAAAAAAAGTATAGAATCAGATACCTTTCATATTTCACATGTATATGAAGTAATTTAAAAATCACTCAAATATCTTTGGCCCTGGAGTACTAAGTTGTATTTTATTTTTTCTTTTGAAAAAATTGCTGCACAATCAGGTAAACTAAGCTGCATTATTGTCATCTAGTAAGTTTTATGTGGCAAGTTATAAACTCTAAAATGTTAGAGTTTTGAAATAGTAGTGATGCCACTCTAATATTAATAATAAATGGTGTACATTTGAAACATTTAAAAATGATCATAGCCTTAAAGCCAAAAAGAGTTGGAAAATATTAATAGTATAGGGATGGTCCTATGTGGTTCTGAATTATGTATAGCAGAAAGAGATAGAAAGAGATAAATTGCATAATAAATCAAAGTTCACATGGCGTATTGTTTATTTTAAAAAAAAACTACAAAACTTTCTGTTTATGCAGCATGTCAGCTATTTAAAAAAAAGATGAATAGTTCCAGATTCAGATTTATTCTATGAATGAATATTTAGCACCCAATGGTGTCATACTCAATGTAGGAAAATAATTACAGTGTATGTTTTCCCATGAAGAATTCTAGGAAGGCACTGCCTTTTTGTAGTTTGAATGTGCTTTTATTCTCTGATCAATTTGTACCTTTTGTGTGTTTTTGATTAATAAAAGTAGGGTTATTTTAACCTTCCTTTGAACAACTGAAGCAGCAGTGTCATTCAGAGGAGCATATAAGCTTTTACTAAAGTAATAATTAACAGGAATGTTTGTTCTTGATAAATCTGTTGTGTTAAAACACGATGATTGAAGAACATGACAAACATTGGGAACTGTTATTTGAAGCACAGAAAGAAAATGCTTGTAGATCCACTGGTAATTAGAAAAAACATTAGGTGGATTTTCCTCAATTTCAGATTCTAAGCAAGTGCTTGTATCAAGGGAAAGTGATTCACAGATTTTTTTTTTTTTTTTTTTTTTTTTTGTGGATGGGGCTTACTGTAAGAATACTGTGCTAGATTCTTTTTTGGAATTTACAAGTAGAAGATTTAATTAAGAGTTCTACAGACAGCCCTGGAGCAGTGTAGTTTCCTTTCCAGTTGCCATTTAGTTGCTGGTGCTATTTAGTCATCAGTAGGTCATCATTTGCATCATGTCTATGATCAGAAGAGCCATAGGCCTGCTGTAATACATGTATAGGATTATGATACAGAACTTCAAAACTGCTGTGTCACATTCCTGGTGAAGGAGCCATGTATGGTTATCACTATGATTATTTCCCTCTAAAGTGAGATACATGTGTCCTGAATAAATTATCTATGGAGTGATTTTGAAAATAGTACTACAGATCATTCATGCATGCATGCATTTATTCAATGTTTATTTTGCAAGATAGTATCCAAGGAGCTAGAGAAAGGAGGTATAAACGCTCATGTCTATCATTCCTCATTTTCCCATGCAGGACCAGGTGGTCCCCTGCTTCTCGTGTTCTGACATGTCCACTCACCATCCTGTCCAGTGCAACCCATCAGCTCATTTGCTGATCATCTGCTCTGGGAGTCTGTTCATCTCCGTGCATGCAATTTTCAGATACATCAGTGACTGAGTGGAGATTCTTGAAATGCGATAGGGAAATGATCAAAGCTTGTGAGAAAGTGTGGCAAGGAAAAAGGTCAGGGGGCTGAAGAGAGATTTGGAAGGATGGGGAGCTAGGAGTGATGGTGGATTTGAAGTTCTGTGTCAGTTGTCAGTGATTGCACGGAGAGAAGATGGTGCCAAATTAGCATAGGGGCCGTCACATCCACACCACTACCCAATCTTGTTTGTCTCTTCACTGGTCCAGTTCATGTGACTTCTGCAGATGGATGTTAAAAGGAAACAGTAAACATTTGGGGAAACGGGTACTATCTTTGCAGATCTTTTAATGGTGTCTGTTATAAGATGACTGAGTTTATTCTCTAATAGTTAGACAAAGATTTTTATATTCAGGAACCAATGAGAGAACTGCCATTGAGTTGATGTTTTTGACAAATACTGATTTACATAATTTAATATGCAGATAATAGAGGAATGGTATATTATCAGATTATGACAAAAATATATTTCTGACAAAGTTCCTGTTGTACTGTTCTAGAATTTGAAGGATTTTTATGAGATAGGAGATAACCTTATTTGTACAGCATATGGGGTTAATGTTTTGTCCCTTTCTGAAAATGTTATTAAGCCATTCTTGTTGGTTTAAAACCGTTCTCTATTTCTTTGATGTTATATTGACCAAATAAAAACTGAAATTTAATTGTTCAGATAATTTTTTTCTTTGATAGCATATTCAGTTGTTTTAAAGGGAAACAAAATATAAGAAGTGTTTAAATGCATTTTACTCATAGTGTTAAAAATGGTTAGAGGAAGAATTCACATTTTTCCTTAACGCAATGTAACAAGCAATTAACTTTTTGGCATAGTGATAAATCTGCTTTTCTAAGAAGGTGTTTTGTGTTTTAATAAGTGGCAATACATGCTAGTATATTCATTTTTATTGAATTGTTGAGTGAAAAAACAAGTAAATTTAATTTGTAGGTATTGCCTTGGGCTTATTGAGGTTTTTACATACAGCATCCCAACAGAACAGCATCACATTCAATAGGGTATTGTTTTTTTTTTTTTAAGTCATTATCAGCAAAATATTTTAAAATAGTTAAGCATTTGCAAAATGTTATTTTGATTATTCAGTGTCCTCAAATAAACTTAAAATTAGAAATTCGTGGTAATGTTGCATCAGGTATAATAAAGTATGATTTTAAAACTATAGAAAAATAAAAGATGAATTACCCAGAGGCAGGACTTAAAAAACAAAAAACAAAAAAAAACCCCTTGCCATCATTTTATTATTCACTTGTTCATGAATTTACTCATTTGTTCCTTTGTTTTTTTTTTATTTATTTATTTTATTTTTTATTTTTGACAGGCAGAGTGGACAGTGAGAGAGAGAGACAGAGAGAAAGGTCTTCCTTTGCCGTTGGTTCACCCTCCAGTGGCTGCCACGGACGGCGCGCTGCGGCCGGCGCACTGCGCTGATCCGATGGCAGGAGCCAGGTGCTAGGTGCTTATCCTGGTCTCCCATGGGGTGCAGGGCCCAAGCACCTGGGCCATCCTCCACTGCACTCCTAGGCCACAGTAGAGGGCTGGCCTGGAAGAGGGGCAACCGGGACAGAATCCGGTGCCCCGACCGGGACTAGAACCCGGTGTGCCGGCGCCTTTGGTTTTTTTAAATACCTGTTCTCTATTTTCGGAGGAAGTAGGTAGATCTTTAGATGATCCACCTAGAAATTTATAAACATAGTCATTATTTATATTCTGTTAGTAAAGACAGATACTGTCTGTTTAGCAAATTATGCTGCCAACAAAGATTTAGCTATATAAATTTTCAAAAAACATTTTTGGGGAGGGTGTCTGGAATAGCATTTGGGATTATCATTTGGTATGCTTGCATCTTGTTTGGAAGCTTGAGTTTAAATCCCAGCTACACTCTCAATTCCCATTACTTGCCAATGTGTTCCCTGGAAGGCAGCAGGTGATGGCTCAAGTACTTGGGGTGTTGCCATCCCTGTGAGAGACTGGGGTTAGATTCTTGGCTCCTGGCTTTGGCTTGGCCCAACATTGGTTCTTGTGGGGATTTGGTGAATGAACCAGCAGATGGGAGACCTCTATGTTATTCTGTCTTTCTCTCTGCCTTTCAAATAAAAATTTTAAAATGACTTTAAGATAAAATGTATCATGAAATCTTCCATTTAAATCATTTCAGGCTTATAATCTAGTGGCATTAATTGCATTCATGATGTTGTAAAGTCATTATCACTAGTTCCAACAAATTTCATGACAAAAAACAGAAATTGTGACTACATTAAGCAATAATGCTCAGTGTCCCTCCTTTACTACTCCTTGGTAACATCCAGTCCTCTTTCTTTATGGATTTGCTTATTCTGTATGAGACATGTAGGTGAAATTTGTGATTTTGTATCTGACTTATTTCATGTAACTTAGATGATTAGCTTTATCCGGCATGAACCAGAGCTTCATTCCTTTTTATAGTTGACTCATATTTCACTGTTTGTGTCTGTGTGCCATATTTTGTTCACCTGTTTATCTGCTGATGAGCACTTGAGTAGTTTCTAATGTTTGATTATTGTAAATTAAACTGCATTGAGCATTGAGATGCAAGTCTCAATTTGAATTCATGTTTTCAATTTCTTTGGATATATACCTAGGAGTTGAATTGCTGGCTCAGATAGTAATTCTATTTGAAATCTTTGGAGCAATGCAGAAACTGTTTATTTATGGGGTTGCATCATTATAAGTAACTACTAGTAATGAATGAGGGTACCAACTTTTCCAAATTCTTATCAACACCCACTATTTTCAATTTTTTAAACAAATTATGGACATCTTAGTGGTTGTAAAGTGAGATCTCATTGATTTTGGTTTGCATATTCAGAATGGCTAATGATGTTCAGCATCTTTTCATGGGCTTATTGTTTGTGTATCTTCTTGTAGAAATGCCTGTGTCCTTTGGTCATTTTTATATTGTGCTATCTTTTATAATTGTTCAATTTTGATTCTTGATATATTCTAGATATTAAAGCATATCATATATATGATGAACACATATATTCTCCCTTTCCATACATGTTTTTTTTTTATTTCATAGTAGTGTATTTTATTACACAAACATTTCCAGGTTTGATGAAGTCCTTTTTCTCTTTTATGGTTGATGCTTTTGTTGATGACTTTAGTGCGCTATGTAGGTTGTTGATGAATTTTGTGAACTCTTTTGTAAATGGTATGATGCAGGGTCCAACTTCCTGCTTTTGAAGGTGGAAATCCAGTTGTCCCAGTGCAGTTTGCTGAAAAGACTATTCTTTCTCCAATCAAATGAATTTGGACTCTTGAATTGTGAGAGAGGGAGCAGAGCCTTCCTCCCAATATAAAGTGTTTTTATATATAATGTATTTTTTCACTTTTGGGGTATTCTTTTTGTATAACTTAAGTGAAGATTGTAAGCAAAAAAAATCTGTTGGCCACTGTTGTATGGCTATACATTTGGACTTCAAATTCGTTTCCATTGGTCTATATATCTGTCCTCCTTACAGAAGCAATACATTGTTTTGATTACCATAGCTTTGTTGTAGACTTTAAAATGAAGTATAAGTACTCCAACATTGTTTTGCTTTTCAACATTGCTTTGATTATTTATGGTTTCTTGCAATTCCATTTGAATTCAAGAATCAGCATTTCTGTTCTTAAGAAAAGGTTGAAATTTCAATAGACTCTGAATTAAATCTCTATTACTTTGGATAGTCAAGATATTGTAACTATATTGAATCTTCCAGTCCATAAACATGGGCTATCTTTCCCTTTATATTTAACAATTTAAATATTTCTAAATTAGTTTTTAATTTCACCAGTGTTTTATAGCTTTCATTAAGCAAGTCGTGACTCTCTTTGATGAAATTTATTCTTGGATATTTTGTTTGCTTAAGTTCTGTTGTGAATAGACTTGCTTTATTAAATTTTGCCTTGGCCATTCCTGTCTTTTAGAAACACAACTGGCTGGCGCTGAGGCTCAATAGGCTAATCCTTTGCCTTGCGGCGCCGGCACACTGGTTCTAGTCCCGGTCAGGGCGCCAGATTTTGTCCAGGTTGCCCCTCTTCCAGTCTAGCTCTCTACTGTGGCCTGGGAGTGCAGTGGAGGATGGCCCAGGTCCTTGGTCCCTGCACTCCATGGGAGACCAGGAGAAGCACCTGGCTCCTGGCTTCGGATCAGCGCGGTGCGCCAGCCACAGCGGCCACTGTGGGGTGAACCAACGGAAAAGGAAAACCTTTCTCTCTGTCTCTCACTGTCCACTCTGCCTGTGAAAAAAAGAAAAAGAAAAACACAACTGATTTTTTGCTGTTAGTCTTGTAACCTGAAACTTTACCAAACTCATTTATTAGTTCTAGTAGCCTTCTGGTGGATTCCTTGTGGTTTCCCTTTAGATAGAAGATTAGATGTCTTCTGTGAACAGAGATAGTTTTACTTCCTCCTTTTCAATTTGATGCCATTTATTTTTCTTATCTAATTACTAGGTCAGAAACTTCTAGTACAGTGTTAAACAGCAGAGATAAATGTAGGAATCCTTGTTTTATTCCTCATCTTACAGGGAATATTTTTTGTTCTCCCCCATTGAGTGTGATACTAACTGTGGGTTTTTGTAAATGTCTTTTTTCCTGCTGAGGAAAGTCATTTTTTTATTCCTATGTTTCTGAGTGTTTTTGACATGGAAAGGTGTTGAATTTCATCGAATATCTTTTCTGCATCAGTTAACAAAATGATTTTTTCCCTTTGTTCTCCCAATGTGGCATATTATATTGTCAAATCACCTTTGCCTTCCTGGAATAAATCCCATTTGTGAATGGTGTATAATCCATTTAATATGAGGCTGAATTTGATTTGCTGTGAGAATGAGCTCACTAGATTTTGTCCATTGCCAGAACACCATTCAAGATTTTGTTGGGTATTCCTTTAACAAACCATTTCTGTCAGAGAAATGACAGGATTTCTGAGTCTTATCTACATGGTTTCCTCAAAGTATCTGTTTACTTGAATTTTTAGAACTTGTCCTTACATTTCAGCAAAAAGCTCATTTTAAAAATGTTAGAAGACTTATGGAGCTTCCTTGTGTTAGGTGACCGGTTAAGTGTTTTGCTATGTTATTTTATTAAAAGACAACAATCTTATTATATTCCTTTTACTAAAAAACACTATAGACACCTAGAGCTAATAACTGCAAAACTAGGGATTTTTGACCCTGTCTCTTTGGCTTCAGCACCTGACTTCTAACTCTACATTGTTATATCAGACCTGACACATGTGCAGGCGTACATTACAAAGAAATAACAAGAGTACCACAGTGAAAGATATTGTATGATGGGGCCATTTTCATAGTTTGATTTTCTTCAGTAACTTTTAAAACATAGTGGAAACACCATGTGGCAGAAACTCATGGGACTGGCAAACCATTTAGTGGTATACTCTAATGCCACAGTTGAGTGGCACAATGGATGGGGAACATACTCAAGGAAATCCAAGAATGGGATAAAGAAAATCTTACTAAATCAAATGCACATGAATCAGTCTTCATCATTTCTAAACATCTTAGGCATTTTAGAGGGCAGCAAGATTTCTCAGAAAAACAACATGGTTTTCCTATGTAAATACTGTGGCATAACAGGTGTGTTGGCTACTGATAAGATACTCTGCCAAGCAACAAATAAATAATTGCACATGAATCATGAAAAGACATTTGCCCTGAGGTTTCTTTGAATATGATTTTTAAATGACATTCTATTTTTTCTCAGCGTTGGAACTAGCTGCATACTCTGTCTTGAATAGTAAAGTTGACATTGTTTTTAACCCAGTGTATTTTACTTTTAATGTTCACAAATGTTATTTGTGAAATACATGATGACATCTCCCCATTTCCCCAACCTAATCCTTTTACCTAGCTAATGCCTTTGGTCGTCACTCCATTTGTCCACATTTTCCAAGTGTTGGTTAGCCACTGCTAAATTCTTCCGTATCACCCTGTGCTTGCCTGTTTGTGGTACCCTCAGCCTGATTTGTAATTCCCTATTGACTGGGTCATCTTCCCAGTTGACTATAAGTTTCTTAAGGGTAGAGAATGAGCTTTGTTTATTTTTTGTAACCTGATCTTCTTCAGTTCTTGGCACTTACAAGATGGTTCATAAATATTTTTTAAATAATAAGTAAATATTCTTGGTATGTGCATATGGTTCAAAAACTTCTTTTTGGTACTGTCTGTTCCAACAGTAACAATTGCTATTCTTGGAAAAATTACTGTTGTATCACAAGTTGGCTATTCCTATCGGGTAGTACATTTTAGGCAGAAGATAAAGGTGTTTTGTCTGTATACCTGAATGCATAACATTTTCATGAAAAAAATAAGAGATAACGTGTTTGATTTCCCCATGGCACTGTCCACTTCAAGAATAAGAGTATGAAGGCTTTTGGGCTATGACGTCTGTGCCAATGGTCGCCTGGGTCTTTCTCATTGCCGTGGCTGAGAATGTGTTCGTCCTCTCTCTCGCTGATCCTGAAACTACAGAAGCAATTGCGGAGAAGGCCCTTCTAAGATGGAGAATGCCTTTCTGTTAGGCAGGGAAACTTGGAACTTTAAGAGTGGAGTGCTGCTGTGGCGCAGTAGGTTAATCCACCACTTGCATTCCATATAGGTGCCAGTTTTAATTCAGCTGCTCCTCTTCTGATCCAGTTCTCTGCTGTGGCCTGGGAAAGCAATGGAAGATGGCCCAAGCACCTGCATTGGTGTGAGAGACCTGGAAGAAGCTCCTGGCTTCAGATTGGCCCAGCTTCAGGCTTTGCGGCCATCTGGGTAGTGAACCAGTGGATGGAAGACCTTCCTCTTTGTCTCTCCCTCTCACTGTAATTCTACCTCTCAAATCAATAAACAAAATTTTTTAAAAAAGAGTAGGTTAGATTTTTAGAAATTTGTTTTAAACGTGATTTCTTTCTCATTACAAAGTCAAGTTATTATTATTTAAAATTGCCAAAGTTAGCCTAACTGCAGAGAAGTATTTTCTTATTATACTATTTTTCAATGTTCCTCACTGTGCTGTGGATGCTGGAGACTTGGAAGTGTTGAGGATTATGGATGCTTCCTCTAAATTCAAAGACTCCAATAGATTTTATGCTTTTTCCCTGCTCTTTGCCTACATCGTTTTTACTCCAATCTTGGGCTGGTTTGGGGTGACATATTTGTTCCTCAAAGGAAACAAAGCAGGCAGATACATGACCACAGCACCAAAGAGTAAATATGAGGAATCAAATCTGGATATTCTAAGAACATAGTAGTGGAACTAGCGAGGATCTTTATTTATGTTGCTTGCTGCAAAACAAATTAATGATGGAAACTTTTTAGATGGCTTGTCCTTTACATGGACAATATCAAAGTAAGAAAACATACTGGCAGGAAAATAGATGATATCTAAGAGGTGGGGAAAAAAAGAGAGTTCAAAAGTTTATAGTTTTCCAGTAACTAAATGGGTTGTTTCTATCTATGAGTAGTACTTTAAGGGTTTGAATGATTGATCAGAACTTAGGCCAGTGCTGGAGCAATGTCCTCGGAGCCCACTCTACTGTTGACTAGGAGGGTACTGGAAGAGACTATTTAAAAACAGGCAGAAGTTTGGTACTATTTTGGTAGATGGGTGAAAACATAGAGCTTCTGACTCCTTTGTGTTCCAGAATCTAGCACAACCTGGGGAGTGCAGAGATCTTTGTGCAGAGGGAAAGGAAGCCTTTTTCTTTGATTCATTCTTTGCACATGGGAGATATGAAGATACTAGCCTTTAATAAAATAAACATTTCTGTAAATAGATTTCTTCGCTGTAAGAAAATTGGCTGAATTGGATATTCTGTGCGTGAAACCTCAAACCGCCAAGCGTGTCATAACTCTACCTTATGTGTTGGCAGTGTGGTGCTGCTCAGGGCTGCTCAGGGGCACGTGGTGTCTTGTGTGATCAGTTTTGGCTTGGCTCTTTGGTACCTCTTCATCATGGTCCCCAAGCCCTACTGGGTTTGCATTGTGGCCAGTCACTGCTAAGCTAGGATACATCGCTGTGAATCCTGCTGAAGGACTTGGGATAAACAGACACGAGATGCTGAAAGAACAGTTGGAGGATTGAGGAGGGGCCGCACATCATGTGGTAACAGGTGCCAGACAAAAGCGCGGTGGAGTGTCCATGCCGCAGGAAAGCCAGCACTCTGAGGCCAGATAACCTTGCAGGTGGTGGTTTGCACTTGGACAACTGGGGTACTTAATTGGATAAATCTGAAACGCTGCCCTCAAGGACGACAAGGTTGTTAGTATGAATGAGTAGATGTGTAATGGAAGCATTGTGCAGTTGTGTGTATTTATGGAAGCAAAAGAAGGGGGGGGGGCAAGAGGAGAGAGGAAGTATTTATAGAGTTATTCACATGAATATTGAAATCACTCGTAATAAGGATTGGGCACTAAAAGAGGAAAGTGATGTCAGGTAATCAGATTGTATAGGTTCAAATATGGAGTACAGGCTTAAGATGGGGAAAGGGAAGATTTAAACCTTGGCTGTGAGATAATGAAACAAAGTCTCTTCCAGGTTATAATTTACCGTCTTCTGATTCAAGGCAAATTTGGCTATGATTTCATATTTCTGCCATTTGACTTCAAGAAATTGTTAATGAAATTTCAAATTTCATCTTAAGTATTCAGTGGTTGAGGAGGTTATGCCCAATAATGCTTTTATGTTACCTAATTGGTAACTTGTTAACATTTTTATTTAATATCAGTGAAGAAAAAATGAAAATTAAATGGCTGCTATAAAATGTGATTAGCGATTCATCTGACAAAAATGGAATGGGTCTCATCTGGGCTTACGCACGTCTGTGTGCAGGCTTCCTCCTCCCCACCGTGCCCCTTCCCACTCCTGTCAGTTTTTACTGCATGGGAATGGCTGCATGGAAATGGAAAGCAGACAACCCTTTAGAAATCGTTTGCTGTGTGAAAACAACTCCTCTCACACTCCTGGCTCATATGCGGAAGGGGAGCTGCCAGTGCCCCTCGTTCTCTCCTTGTTTCTCTGGCCCTTGTGTGCTTAAATTTTTTGTCCTCCTAATAATGGGATGCATTTATGTCATGATGAGAAGTTTTTGAAGTCTTCCTCCCTCTCCCCAGATACAGGAAGATATATACTGAGTACTCAATAGATAATCAATAAATGATTGATGAGTGGAAAATCTATTGAATGAATAAATCACACGGGCCATCTTCAGAAAATGGCAATTGAGCATGTTAGGTGTAGATTTCTAGCTTATTAGCTGAAAGGAGATGTGGTTTGTGTTGATGTTTAAAAATCATTTTACATTTTTCCTGGCTGTGTGTTCATAGGACCATATATTTGAATACTTTGGAACTTTGAGCATTTTTCTCTAGGGTACCTCTCGGATGCCTTTGTTTTCCATGCTGTGTCTGCAGTTCTATCAATGAAGCTATAGCTCAAAGCATAATTTATTTTATAGGTGGTTTAAATAAACTGCCACATTTCAGTTCCTAGAAAACAAGCTTAGAGACTACAACAAATAAAACAAATGCAGCTGTAAAGTGCATAGACACACAGTTGTATGACTGGGTAATGATTACCTTCTGTTATCAGTACACTTTTATTATTATAATTATATTTATTTTTTCTTGCCTTTAAATGTGACTGTGTTGGAAGTGTTATTATTTTGAATGTATTTTTTTAACTCTGGGTTCTAGAGTGTTTGATGCTTAACTTCTGATTGTCCACGTGGGAATGTGGTCCGGTACGGTGATCATTTAGAATGTTTCTCTGTGCTCTCGCACAGCAGCATGTAAATTCATTCAAACCTTTCCACCATTAAGATACCCTCTCTTTATTATACGTCCCCCTCTTGCTATCTTTTCTTTACCCTCACTGCTGGGTTTCTCAGAACAATGCACACTGAAAGTTTCCACGTCTCTGTAGAAATCGAGTCTCCGTTCCCACCGTCTCTGGCCCTGGAGCTCAGGGAAGTTCTGGCAGTGACCTCTTAATTGCAAGCATCAGTGGTCTTTTCCTCATCTTTGGACTTTGTGGACAACTCCTTCCTCTGAGAAATTCTCTCCTCCTGTCACTTTTTGAAGATGTTTGGGCGTCCCTCCTCTTACCTTCCAAGTGGCCTTTGTGGCCCCCTTATTTGGTAGCTATTCTTTTAGTGTTTGGTGCACTTTAACAACCTGTTCTTGGATTTTTCCTGTTTTGCTTGGAGCGCTCTCTGTGCTGGCCTGCCCGTGCCCAGAATAGAAAGCAGAGGTGTTCTTCATCACACCTGTTTATGACTAGTTCACACTCACATCGTTTGGCCAATTTCCTCTCCTCCACTTCCCTGGTAATTGTGCAATGATGCTCTTTGTTGAATCCAGAATGATCTCCCTAACATCCTCTGATATCATTTTCTCCATTGTTTGTGATCCTTGGGATATTCCCTGTTATCTGAATATAAAGGCCAAATTGCTTGGAAGAGATTCACAGGAATTCCGTGTTCTGCTTGTTGCTGGGCTCCTCAACCTTGTCCTTGGTCCTCCTCCATTCCCCACATCTTCAATCACCTTTATGTGCCCTTTAAGTTCCCATACTTTGATGACTTCTCATTTGCTTCATAGTTGTCCTTTTATTCCAATACTCCCAACTCACCAGTGTCCTTAAAAACTCTCAATTTTTTAAAAAAACATTTTCCTTGGGAAGAAAGAGAAATAAAGAGAGAGTGAAAGAGTGAGCAAGAATTCCCATCCTCTGGTTTATCCCAAAGTGCCCCATATGGTGGTGGCTGGGCCAAGCCAAAACTGGGAAATAGAAACAAAATCCAGGTCTCTCAAGTGAGTGGCAAGAACCCAAGTACTTGAGTCATCACCTGCTGCCTCCCAGGGTCACATTGGCAGATACTTGGAATAGAGAGCAGAGATTGGAGCTAGAGCCCAGGCACTCCCACATGGGACGCTGCATAGTAACTGCCAGATCAAATGCTTTTCTGAAATTCTAATTTTGAATGACTTAGCTAAAGGATCACCCATGGATCATTTTCGTTGATCTGATAGAGGGTAGAATTTCCCACTGTTTCTCCTTGGTAGTATCACAGTAGTGTCCTTTGAGCTGTGGTTTCTGTCACCTCTAGTCAGGAAGAAAGTCAAACAAGCAATTTGAACCTAGTGTCATGGCTTGCTAATTGGGAGAGACAAGATGCCACCAAGCATGGTCAAAGGACACTTGATGCAGACATCAAATGAAACTGACTGCTGAAGGGAGATTTGAAGGATAATTGGGTCTTATTTTGGAAAGGGGAAACAGGTGAAGTGGAAGTGAATCTGGACAATGGACTGAGAGAGGAGCCAACTGATTTTCCCAGGTATAGCTCCCCAGGGTGTGGAATGGAGTAGAGGCTAAGGGCTGGTTTATAGAAGACCTTGAAAGCATGCTGATGAGGTTGGATTTAAGCTAAAGGCTGTGGAAACCATATAAGGTCCTTGGTAGGTGAGACACTTGGAAATATTAGTCCACAGAAAATCTCTGTCACTATAGTGTCGAGAAAATCTTACACAAGGATCAGTGAAAAGGGAGCACAAAGAAAGGAGTTAGAAGGTTATTGCTGTGTAAGGAGTATGATGGTGGCTTAGCGTAGGTCGAAGTGTGAAAGAGGAGAGAAAACAAGATTATTCAAAGGGCTAAGAGAATTAAGAAGTCAGTGAAAATCCGAGGATGCTAGGGGAGGTAGAGATACAGGATACTTCCCAGTGTTCTGACATGAGCAATGGACAGTGCCAATTAACCAGGGTAGACATCTGGAAAAGAGCCTAGCTCTCCCAGGATTGTGAAGGCTGTACCTGTGTGAGAGGCACCTGTGCACCATGAATATAGAGGAGGCTGGTAGGCGTTCTGAAGCCTGGAAGACATTGACTGGTCCATCTCCTTTTACTGGACTGTAACATCTTCTGTAGCTTATCTTAGACATCTTCAGATACCCTATGACAGTCACAGTTGGCTTGCAAGAACTATTGGAAGGAAGGAAGGAAGGAATAAATGAGTGAAGTGTGAATATTTTCCATGGTGGCCCACCATATCTGGTCTTTCCCCCAAAGGGCTGCATTGGGTCCTTTTAGCTAGTCAAGATTTTCCTCTTAGCCTTTTTAGGATTCTTACCTTGAGTTCTTCCAATGTAACAGAAGAACCGGCAACAAAGTGGTTTCTAAAATGTCAGGATACATATAAGAGCCACTTGCCTCCTTGGTCTGAATCCATCTTTTCTGATGCTGTGCTGCTGGTGGTAGCTGCTTTTTTCTTCTGGACATTGAGGTCGTTTGCGACTTTAATGGAGGTCTCACATAGATAGTCATGTACTATTTTGTGTTACCCAGGCTAACGTTCAGATAATGAAAAATGACTATAGTTTTAAAACCTAAGTAGTTGAGGCTTCTGCAAGGTACACTTACCCACATAATGAGAAAATGAATCATCCTTTCTAAAGTGGATCCTATCAGATGTCATTTTTCTCCTATATTTATATCCAGTTTGAAGTTAATCTAGCATTATCCCTAGGTATTATGTAGGGAAAGTGGTAAGAAAGGACGCTTATGCAGAATACTACTGCCTCAAATATAGCACATGTGTTCTTGAATCAATGAAGAATTTCTTAGAAAGTTATAGGAACAAATACACACAGACACCACCCACCCACACACACATTAGCTCTCATATAAGGAGCTTGTTGTAATGCAGGCCATGGAAAATCTTTGGAAGAGCGCCACTTGGGAATAGCAGATGTTCTTTTTGGTTCCATTGGCAGTGAGGGACACTGTGCGTCAAGGTTAGGACTTTGGGAACTAAATAATAGAACTGAACTAGAATTTATTATTTTTTTTCTTCCAGCAAGAAATCCCCTAAGGTCATGGACTCTGTCTTCAAAAATTCTAGAGATCTGAAGTGATTAAGAATTGAACTTTCTTATGTTTATCATACACCACTAGGGAAGAAATCAAGTGAATCCGAGCCCTGATGAGAAATGCTTGGGTTTCAGTCAAGGTAGTTGCAATCAGAATATAATTCAAGATAGGAGATCACTGATTTCTGCAAAAAGACAAGTAGACTGCCCCCTCCCCCAGCCCAAGTCACTCTTGATCTTCATTTTTAACTTTGCTTTGCAAATTAAGCCTTTAAAAAAGCATCCTTGATTGAGGTGAACCATGCATACTTTTAAGTTACGTTTTGCTTAACTCTGTCTCTTCAGGGTAAGTACATTCTGGTTGTGGCTGTGCAATTCAAGATCCGTTTGGTTGAAAGACACCAAAGTAATTGCATAAGCCTTCTTACAGCTCTGAAGGATTATGAGAATTTTTATTGTAGAGATGTTCGAGTCTCCAGCAATGAAATAATATGCTTTAAGTGATTTTTTATAAGTGAAACTTTTTTTTTACATTGATGCCTTCAATTGCCATCTCTATGCTGATGACTCTCAAGTATTTCATCCTTTTACCAGATTTACTTTCTGAGCTTTGGTTTGAATATCAAAGTGCACTCTTGACATCAGTACTACTGGGATGCCATGGTGATAACTCGCATTCTGCAGGTTTCAAACTGAACGTGTGATTTGATGCTCAATGTGTTGCAGCTCCAGTGTTTTCCTGTTTCCATGTGTGGTATCACCGCCTGTTCAGTTGTATGGTCAGAACCCAGGCTAGGATTATATCCTTGCCATGGCTGTCTCCTTCATCCCATATCCAGTTAATTCATCAGCAAGCCTTGTAGATTTTTTTGTTTGGTGTTTCAGGAATCTGTCTACCTCTCACCAGCTTCACTCAGGTCCTCTAGTCCAGTGATTCTCAACCAGAGATGATTTTGCTCTTAAGGAATGTTTAGCAATATCTGGAGACATTTGATCGTTAAAGCTGGTAGGCTGCTACTAGCATCTATTCAGTGAGTAGAAGCCAGGGATGCTGCTAAGCCTTCTACAATGCATGGGAAAGCCCGTACAACAAAGAATTACCCTGACCCAGTTGTCCATTAAGGTAAGTTCAAGAACTCATGCTCTAGTCTACACCTACTTCTTGGAATGCCATTCCCAGGTCAGCACAAGGACTTTTGAGCTGCTCTTCCTCTGTCTAGTCCATAATCAATGTAAATCCAACTTCGCTGCCCTCCAGAGCTTGTGACTACTGCTAGGGTGAAGATCAAAGTTTCTCAGGATGGCCTTTCAGAGTTTTGCCTACAGCCACTTCTCTAGGGCCATCCGTGGCTCCCTCTTGTTCTCTGTTCTGTCTCAATCTCAGCTGCAGTCCTGGTCTTGGATATACTTTGTGCTTGTGGGTTTTGATGTGCACTCCCTTCTGCCTGAAACTTGTTCATCCAACCTTTATCTAGGTAATTCCTCTAGCAATTTTTCAGTTTATAGCTGGAACATCATTGTTCTTGAGTACTGCTTTGTGAACCCTAGTTCAGTTCATCATCTAATACAAATTCTCATAGCCCTGAGCTTTTAAAAGTACTGCTCAAATTTGTTGTAAACTTGTTCTCTTTTTCTAAAAGTAGCTTATATTTATTAATCATTTAAGCTGAGTAGCTTACTAGGTACTCTGCAATTTTCTTTACCGCGACAGCCATATGTCACTTCTTGTTGTTCTGTCAGTAGAGTCTAAGACACATTTCCCCTAATATCACTGAAATTAGGGTGTCCCTCTGTCTCCGTGGCATCTAAACTTTGGCAGAATATGATATTAATGCCACTTTATAATTGGAAAATCTCAGGCACAAAGAAGCTGACTCATGCAAGTTCACATACTTAGAAATTGTGGTGGTGTCAGGACTCAGACCCAGAAAGTCTGATGCAGTGGACCATCCTGGCTTGAGTTGAATGGCTCCCTGCTCGATCTTGTTGCTGCGAGGATTTTCAAGATAATACATGTCAAGCATGTTTAGCTAACTTGACCCATTGTAGCACTGGGTAAATGTCAGTTATGATTCTTATTAGTATTTTTATTATTTTCTTCATTATATGATTATTTAGAGCAATCTCTTCTGCAGAAAGGAAGATTTCAGGAGGGCAAGGCCTCCCACTCTTGTGACTCTTGTGCTTCTCCCTGTATCTGTTTTTCATAGCACTGAGCTGGGTAATAAGTGTTTTTGAATGAATAAATGAATGCTTGAATGAGGAGAGGGACTATTAAGGAGAATTGGAGTTCTATCGTTTGAAGACACAAATGTTCATCTTGAGTGATTGGTTTGTGTCTCTCTTACAGTGCTTTCCCTGTTCGATGCTGTAACATTTGTTTATGTAATTGTCTTTTATTTGCTCACCAGATTATAAACTCCCTATGCGTGTGGCATTGCATCCGCAGCACCCACACAGCTGGATTGTGGAGAAGACACTCAGTATGCATGTTGGACTAATTGGCTCTGGAGTTGCGGTAGCATTTCCATCTCTGTTCAGGACCGGGTACTGCCATAGGGAGATTATCTCTAGGGATTGCTTTTAACATCGCAATAAAACTTTTTGACATTGATACACTATCACTTCCAAATTATCTTCAGTAGGATATCAAATAAATATTCCTGCATGTCTTTACAGACTTCCCATGAATTATGATGGAACATTCATCATGGGCAATTGAAAAATAAAGATTAATATTTGGGATAATTTTCCTTTTTTGTTTCTCTTTTAATTTGTATTTAAATAAGAGTTAGGGATCATTTTTCAGAGAGATTTCAGGGGGATAGTTCCTTATTACTTTTATTTGCTAGTCTTAAACATTAAAGAATGAGCAAACAGGTTTTTAAGTATTGGAGGTGGTTTATCGGAATTGCTCACTGTGTTGTAGAAAAATGAATTTCTTTCCTTTCAATTGGCAGTACTTGTTGGATAGGTAAAGGATGAATCTTTCTGTGCCAAGGAGAATGTCAGGTCATGGGCCTAAACAATTTACCTAGCTTCTTCCTTTTGGATCCAGTTCCATATCTTTGGCAGCTGAACATGAAAAATATTGCATTCTGCCCTGTTGATGCCAAAAGTTCACAGAAGAGAGCATTTTTGGCAGAATGTGCTTGTTTTAAGGACAAAGGTGTTTGCATTTCATGCTTTATATCCAGAGATTCGTTCACACATTATAGGTGAGTGATTCACAAAACATAAATTGTCTAGTAAGCACTTAGGGATACAGCGCATGTTTCACCTTGATTGGCTGCTGAGAAAGCTCCATGGTGGCCTTTGTTACCTGGACTATAGTCTGGGTAAGGCCCAAGAGAGAGCATTGAGTGTAGTGGAAATTAATTATAGTTGTGTGGCTTCAGCGTTTAAATGCCTTTGAACACAAAGGAAATATATTTTATTAACTGCTATGACTTTTTTGAGAACATGACTTCTTATCTTAGATACTGTGCCTACAGGTTGACACTTCCAGGCAAAACAAACAAATAAATGAATGACAATCAAAACCCAAAAAGGATTGGCTGCATGTCACAAGCTAACAGTCTCCACATTGCATGTTTAACTATATTTTGTTTTGAGTGCATACTTTGTGGACAAGCAAATTAAAATACTGCAGCATCCTCTAAGACATGGTCCCTTATACACATTTTAAGCTATGCCAAAGTTTTATAACCTTCATATTAATAGCTATACAGATTTAAATCTTTGGGGCCATGTTACAAATCCACATAATTTAAAAAATAGTAGGATAATGTGTGGAATTCTGTTACAAACACAAATAAGCAGAAAGCAATGCAAGTACAGCCTTTTTTTGTTATCTACACGTACAAGTGGGTTCATGAGCCTGTAGTATGTCGGTCACTGTTGAATAGCCAAATCAAAACACTGCCTTCTCACAAATGGCTGAGAGATTTGCCTCCTTTGAGCTAACCATAACTCTACTCTGTATTATTTTTTAATGCATCTGTTCTTTTACCTTGCAATTTCACCTGTACTGACACTCCTATGAAACATTCAGAAATGTGTAGAAATACTTATTTCAGTATTGTCGTAATATCAGAAATCTGGAAACAACTTAGAATGCTTTCCCCTCGGCAGATGGACAAATAAATTACTACATTTACCCCGTGAAATGTTGTCTAATGTTTAAAGAGATGGGGATGAATCTGCATGTGCTGATGTGTGTCTTAACATGACTCTGTGGGTTCACAACAATGTTGAGAAGATGGTTTTTTATTCATGTAAAGAAGGTGAGGTTTGTAGGTTTTGAATATCTACATCCCTTTTGGGAATGTATGTGGGAAACAGGTCTAGGAATGGAAAAATTCAGAGGTTGAAAGATGATTGGTTTTTGCCTTTATGTTCCTGTCTATAGTGTTTACATTTCAAAAATAGTTTCCTAAAATGGTTCCTAAATGAAACAGCTCTGATTTGAACCTTTGGTTGTTCCTCTGTCCTGGATGGCCATTGATAGTTGAATGGGAAGACATGGAGAGAGTGGATATTTCCATTTTGTTTGAGGCAAAAACTGCTGCTGCACATGCAGCATGGACCCACCAGATGGCACAGCTGTGGGGCTAGGTGTGTCTCCTACTTGGTGCATGCTGTGGCCTCTGCAGCATTCTTAGGCTATTGTTTGGACACCCTAACTTCACTGTCCATTCCCCTCATCCTCCCAGAAAGCCCTGATGTTTGTGGTGTTCGCCTTCAGAGTCCATCATTGTGGAGCCTCTTGTTAGTTGGAAGAGGGTGTTCTGTTGTTAAGGCCAAATTGCAGCTCAGATAATTACTTCTGTGCACTTCCCTCTCTTCTTTGTAAGAGACAGCAAGGCTATTTCTGTTATGATAATAATGGATGCCCAGGGATTTCCACCCAACTCGTGGTGGCCTTTCCATAAGGCACATAATGCATTCAGAAATTGGTGAGTCTTTGAGCTCTCATTTTGTAAATGGTCAAAAGGAAGTTTGCAGAAGCAGTGGAATCGCTTCTGAACCTGTGACTGAGTTAGGACCCCCAGAGAATCGTAAGAGACAGACTCTCAGTGCATGTTTCCTACTGTGTCTGAGAATGGGGTTGCCACCTTTAACCCAGAAGGGGAAATTGTCTGTGGGATTAATTTAAAAAACAGAACAAAAGCCTTTATCAGCAAAAATCATAGAATATTGTGATCCTTCAATGAGAGTCAAGGACTTACAAGAAATAATAATTTAAAACTAAATACAATACACTTAGTATTTTGTCATGAAACACATGTTAAACCTTATAAATTTACTGAGGAACATTTAGCCATTTTAATATATAAATAAATGTCAAGGAAATTAGGTAACTGTCATTGAGTTGAAAGTATAAGATCAAAATGAAGATAGAAAGGAGGTTTCAGTTCCTGTGGGCCAATCCTCTCTTTAGGGGTGTAGCTTATTCCTACACTGGGCTTGGCAAACCATTGTTGTACAAGGGCCTGGGAACCAGCAATAGAGGAATAGTAGAAAATAGCTGGATCATGTTTTAGAGTGAACAGTTTCAAAGTGCCAATCAGATCCTTGGCTTGCTCTGGTTTTCAGAAATACTTTGTGCAATGTGGATCGTAAAGCAGAATTTGGCTCTAAAACACTGAATTAAAATTATTCTTAGGAAGGCTTCAATTAACTCCATAGCAAAACTACCAGTGTTCTCAATTTTGTAGCTGGAGATGCTTATGAGAGTGGCAGATGGCCACACAAAGCAACCGTGTTATTTTATTTCCAAATTTATGTAAACTGAACTCGTAAATTTTAAAAATAAGACTTCTCAAGTTTTCCACGACATATTCTAGGCCCCAAAATCAAATGCTGGTGTCCTAAAACATCCTCTACGTCTGCTGGTATGTATGTCTACAAATAAAGTGTCTCAGGTGGTTTAAAACTAGCCACCTTGCATCCTCCATATGTAGGAGACCTACATCCAGCCATCACGGTCTGTCCGCTCATCTGCCGCCTGGTGTCGTCCCTTTGTAGTCAAATCAATAATAGGCTTGAACTTTGGCTCTGCTCTCCTGGGAGACTGTAGGCAAATTATGTGACTGCCATAAACCTCTCGGAATTCATCTGTGTAACTAGAAACAAACGACTGTTCAAGGATTCAGAAAGAAACTGCATGAGGCAATGAGCACAGGACCAAGAACATAGTAGGTGCTTGATGGTTGTTTTATTAAATCTTCCCTTTCTTGTTTACTCTTGTCCTAAGGGAAGCAGAGGAATATTACAGTGTAGACTGTGGTGTCTTTAAATTCTGTAAAATAATTTTTTAAAAGCTTGTTTATTTTTGAAAGGGGAGAGAGAGAGATCAATCTCCCTTCCACCCACTGGTTCACTCCCCAGATGCCACTCCCAGAAATAGCTGGGCCTGGGCCAATATGAAGCCAAGAGCCTGAAACCTAACTGGGGTCTCCCATGTGGGTGACAGAACTCAACAACCTGAATCGTCTTCTGCTGCCTACCAGGGTGTGCATTAGCAGAAAGTTTGAATGGGGAACACAGCCAGGACATGAACTCAGGCACTCTGCTGTGGAATGTCAGTGTTTCCAGAGGTGTCTGTACTGCTACATCAAATGTCTGTCTGTCTTGCAAAGCCTATTTGCTTGTATGCGTCTGTCAAACCACCCCACTGATATAGCAGCCAAGAAGCAATCTTTGGAACCAGATAGCCCTTAGGAGTGGGCATGGGTTGGAGCAGGTGGTATGCCCTGGGCACTGCCCTTGAGGGAGGGTGCAGTTGCTGGGCTTTCCCGGCGTGTCCTGACTGAAGCCTGCTGCAGCCATGGAGCGCCCTTCTTCTGAGTGTGTGGGGGTGAGTGCATTGGTGTGACATGACTTCATCACTAACTGTCTGGTTGAAAAATAGACCTTCTCAGCCCTAATCATGAAGTAGGCAAGGTGCTCCCCCCTCACACACACACTCACTGAAATTCTGGAATTAAAGGAATTTTCAAACTGATGGGAGACCCTAGACACATCCAGTATGTGTCCTCCTCCTCCTTCTGGAAATTACAAAGTAGAGGCCCAGAGAGCCGAGGTTGTGACCCCGAGGCTGCGAGTGGAGTGCGTTCCCTGCTTGGTGCTGCTTTCCAGGAATCAGCCCTGCCCCATGGTCCTATCAGATCCTGATGGAGACTGGGTCTTGGCTTGATTACATATATACCTGCCATGACTCAGGTCTTTTTTTTCTTTTCCTGAACCAAATTGATTTCCATGGAAAGGAAATACAGAGAGGAAATGAGGGTGAAACATGCATCTACTCAAACCTCTAATGGATTGTAGTCGATGAAAATAAAAACAAACAAAAAAATCCACTGTCATTTGCTTTTTTGGTGATTTCTTAGTGTTTTTCTCCCTAAGAAGTAAAGAAACTTTAGTCTGAAGAGCACTCTTGAGACTTAGATGATTGTGTCAAAAGCAGAGTGACACTTAACTTGAAATCTTACCTAAACAGGAGCGCCGTACGCTCCTCAGTGATAAAATTCCCTTTTGAGTATCACCTTTTGTGTTTACATTCTTGTTTCCTTGACTTGTTACCACCACGAGGAATGGCCACAAATGACTGTCCCTGGCACCTGGGGCCTGAACACACATACAGTGAATCTGGCCCAGCTGCTGCTGCTATGTTCTCCGGGGTGGCTCTCCTGGGGGTGACTGAGTGAGGGTTCCTTTGCCATGTTCTTCATATGTGAATGCTGTCACTTGGTTTTGATCTTTTATATTTTGATCCAACTCAAGATTCATCTGGACTTTGCTTCTTGACCCATTTGAGGTGTCACCATTGTTTTCCTTGGACTTAACTTTGTATTTCCCACTACAAATTAGCTTGAGATGCAGTATATGCCTCCACTGTTGGTAAAGTCAAATCAGCCATCAGGGATGCTCTCTGAGTGCCCAGTTAGAGGAGGAGTCAGTACTGCAGGGATTATCTTAGGAAGAGGGACTTTCTTGCTCTGTCGCTGAACAAAGGCCCAGAGGGGAAAAACAAAGCAAATATCTTCCCAATCCCATTGCAAAATAATTTCACATTAAAAAAGGTACTGCATAGAAGATGGAGATAAGGATCTCTATCCTCAAGGATGACACAGGGAGTGGAAGCAATTACAGCCTGGGCATTTGACAATTATATCTGCCAAGTCTTTATTTAATGATAAGATAATGTCTTTCTGATTTTAAGATTACATTACAACCTCTGCATCTCTAACCTTTTGCCTGCCACAGCAGAGTTGCTAGAACATACCTCTTGGCATAAATGGGGTTTTCAAATGTGAGCGTTTTAAAGTGACAAGCCTCACACAATCCTTTTGTGTCATAGTCGGGAAAGCTCTGAGCATGGACTGTGCAGTCGAAGCAAGAATGTGAGCTCTCTACTTACTTGGTTCTCATCTTCTCTCTTGGTTTCATTGCTTTTGATACCACCTTCATTTCTTATCTCTTCATTTTGCAGTAATAGAAGAAGCCTTAACAGTTGCAAGATTGCATATTTATATCAGAGTTCAGCCTGGGAATTCATTCTTTTCTAGGGCAGCAGAGAGATCATGTAAAAATGGTGACCACATGTTGACAGAATGCATGATTTAACAAAACCAAAGGCAATCATTTCAAAGAAAAATGTTTTATTTTCTGCCAGCAGAGTATAATGGAGAGAAATTGGCTGGTATTATTTTAAAAAATTGCCCAAATCACTGTAGTTAGTGTAAAATTGTCTCTGGAACTATTTCCTGTAAGTTAACCAGACATATGATTGTATCCTTTCTATTTTGAATACCGAAGCTCACGTTTCAACTGTCCTGTGTGGAGCCCGCCAGGTATAATAGCCCTTTGTAAAGGTGCTTCCTTTTCTTTTGTAGTCTTTTCCATCTAAGTCTGCATTCTCATTCATCCCAAACCTAGAATACTTCTAGTTCGGGGCTTTTCAGAACTTTGGGCTATTTGTACTAAATAGTGTTTGCCAAAAATCAAGACAATAAGCCACTCAAAATGTGCTGCTCCAGCCTGCAAAAGTTCAAGTGAGATGAATGTAAACACTGTTTGTGTTATTAAAAATGCTCGGCACATTTCACTAGAAAGGAGATTTCATTTTTATTTAACATGTGCTTCATAGAACTCACTGGTTTTTCTCCTAGCACTTAAAATAGCTTCAGACATGCCACACTTGGACCTGCTTATACTGTTTGCAGGTATTACTAGCAGAAAGTCAGGTTTACATATTAATGAAAGGAATATGGAGTCTGTTGTGTTCACAATCAGTCCCATTCCTCTGAGCAAGTCAGAATGGCCTATGATGTTGGGTAGAATGCTAACGGTCATCTCAGTACTTTGGCCAGTGATGTTTTCAATGGCTTAATAGCAATTGAGGATTGCTTGATATAGGGATTTCTTTCAAGTTAGTTACAAACTAAACCATCTCCTGGGATCTGAGCCTGTATTTAAGCAGAACTGTGGAATCAGCTATGCAAACAGATTGAAACATAGTGTAAATATTAACTTACCTTGGGGACCGATAGAAGTGTTGCATTTGTGTCTACACAGTGCCCAGAGTATCAGTGCTTACCAGATAGAGCTGATTGATTTGGGTTTCCTCTGGTGTCAGACAGCAGCCAACGTGTACCTGTAGACTGCTCGATGCAGATGTGTGACATTCAGCAGCCATGTTCCAAAGCAAAAAAAGAAAAGATTTAACTTAAAACAGAGCTCTAACACTCGTACACATCGTATTGTTCTTTTGTTCTTAATTAGGAATAACTTCTGTGCACTCCTTTGCCTGTTCTGTAGTCCCAGGCATTCTTTTGGAAAGATAGAAATGAGATGATTTCATTTTTATTAAACAGAAATTTTAGTTAAATTGATTTTTCTCTATTATCCATGTCTTTAATAACCATGTAACTTCACTGAATCCTATGTGAGAACCAGATTGTATATTTGCTCATTGAAGCTTTATGACTGGAGTAGCCACTGTAAGGCTGAAAGTAGGGAAATGGGTCACAACTCATTCAAACTACAGGTAAATTGGTAATTATTTGAATGCACTGCAAGCAAATATACCAGTAGTTCCACTAATATATCAAAAACATAACCAAACATATGATCTTTGGAATGGATATTTTGCATAGTAGTTTAGTCACCTGCATCCTATATCGGAGTGCTTGGATTCAACTCCCAGCTCTACTGCCGATTCCAGCTTCCTGCTGAATCCTACTTGGGAGGCAGCAGCTAATGGCTCAATGGATGCGAATATTTGATCTCTTTCTTTCCCTCTCTCTGCCTTTCATCAAATAAAATAAATAAAAGAGAATTTTTTGGTAGAAAATGTCCCACAAAACAATTCCTTTGTTCTAAGGTGAGAAAAGATAGATCAAGAGAAACTAAATATCTTAGTCAAATCATACAACTCTGTATGGCAGAGCTTGGCCCTGCTTCAATGTCCCATGACTTACAGATCAACATTTGGTCATTTTCTCAGTCACATTTTTCCTACACTGAATACCTTTCAATTAACTCTACTTATTTCCCAAATGACCTGTCGCAATTGCTTCAGCCTAGATCTGCTTATAAGGATGCTCTGATTCCATCCAGGACCTTCCTAGCCTGAACTATTAAGATGCACCTGTCTCTGGCAGCTCAGTTGACTTCATTCTGCCTAGGAATGGAAGTGTCCTGACCCCAGAGTGAGAGGGAACTCTTTACTAATCAAGAGGAAGTTCCTCTTTTATTTATTTATTTTTTTGACAGAGTTACAGAGAGAGAGAGAAAGGCCTTCCCTCCGCTGGTTCACTCCCCAGTGGCCGCAATGGCCAGAGTTGCATCGATCTGAAGCCGAAGCCAGGAGATTCTTCCTGGTCTCCCATTTGGGTGCAGGGGCCCAAGCGTTTGGGCCATCTGCTACAGCTCTCCCGGGGCCACAGCAGAGAGCTGGATCAGAAGAAGAGCAGTAGGGACTAGAACCGGCACCCACATGGGATGCCAGCACTGCAGGCAGAGGATTAACCAACTGCACCACGGTGCCAGCAGAATTTCCTCTCTAAGCAACAGAAGAAGTGCCTGGGCAGTGACTTATTTCCATATATCCACCAGCCCCCAGGAGGGAAGATCTGTTGGCTTGAGGTTTTGAAAGTCCATGGATAGGTGGCTCTCCAGGGACTGTAAGCTCCTCACCCAAATCTGTGTTTTCCAAACAAGGACACACGATAGCTGGTGAACCCATATGAAAGTTGAGTTCACTGACATAGAACAAAGAGGCATTCTTTCCCTTCTTCCTGTCTTTCCCGCAAAAATTGTCTGGGAGTTTATACATGCTAATATTTAAAGTGCAGTGTAAAAGACTCAAGCTTGATTTTGTATCTTAAGATCTAAATTTACATCTAGCACATGCCCAGAGTAGCATAGAAATGAATGGTAACAGAAATCTTTATGAATTGAGTCAAGTTCTGTCTCATTTTTTCTCTATCATATGAAGGGTCTTCAAAAAAGTTTGTGGAGGGTAGGTTTGGCCTAGCAGTTAAGATGCCCACTTTCTGTATTGGTGTACCTGGGTTTAATTCTCACCTTCAGCTCTTGACTTCAGCTTCCTGCTAGTGCACATCTTGAGAAGTAGCAGTCATGGCTCAAGTAATTTGGTTCTTGCTGTTCACAAGGGAGCCCTAGGTTGAATTCCTAGCTCCTAGTTTCCTGTCAGTCCCATTTCAGGCATTGGGGAGTGAGCCCACAAATAGGAACATTCTCTTTTCTCCCTCTGCTTCTCATAATTAAAAAAAAATAAAGTTCATGGCACATGTGTATTATACAGAAAACTGTGTGTTAATTTTATTATTTTTTGTACCAAAAATAACTATCTTTTTACTTTTCCATAAACTTTTTGAAGTTCCATCAAGTCTTTGTCAATTTGTACAGGATTTTGCCAGATCAGTTGTCCTTATACAATTGAAGATTTTGGTGTGATGTGTCTCTGCAGGAATCTGCTTTGTGCCATTTCTTCTCCTTGTCATCATGGTTCTAATATAGGTATTGATAACCATGCATCATGCCTGATTAAAAAACAGAAAGTTCCAAGAAGGCTTCTAAATGAAGGCTGTAATTTTGTATTGGATTTCTAGTGACATGAGCAAATCACTTGCTCTTTGCCCTTATGGATTTTATAATGTCATCATAGTCTATCAATAAAATTATAGCCTACCGTTGGACATATACCATTCTTTACAGTATTGCGTATACAGGACTGGAGGGAAGCAAATTACAGCATGTTTGCCCTGGGATGCACTCCAGAAGGCTGTGTGTGTGCATGTGTGTTTTCTTTTTCAATTGAGATTTACTGTACAATCAGTCCTGGAAGCTACAGATAGAGAGTGGTGACTGATTCTTACATAGGAATGTTTCTCTTGCTTGCACCTGCTGTGAGTGAAATTGACTAGAATTGTGCCATTCTGATCAATTTTGTAAGGCAGCAGACTCTGCACAAAGACATAGGAGCTGTCCCTTCCACCTGAGCTGTCAGCTGCCATCCCAAAGGGGAAGGAGCGTTACCGGAGCCCAGGAAAATAGAGCCAGGAGGGAGTGGGAAGCCCACAGATGCCTCTGTAAGGAAACACATGTGCAAAAACACACTTCAAAAATAAATTAAAAAAGAGGTCAAAGCATATACGTGGAAGCAGAAGAGACGGAGCAGTAGGAAAACAGGATTCCCAAACCCTGCATTTCCTAAGGTTTCTCTGGATTGCTGTCTTACCCGCTCCTTTAGAAACTGGAAGAGATGAACCGTCTCCCTTTAAGTGAGTTGTAGGTATCCTGTGCTCCTGAATCCTCTCTTTGATAACTGTCAGAGCTTCTCCTGGGAGCACTGCTTCTGGCCACTGTTGTTTTGTTGTTTCTGATTTCATGCAAATACACGGATGCACTGTGAAGATCTGGGATTCCCTTTGAGAAAGTGTTGCCCCTTCCTGTTGTCAGGAGGACCCCCAGTGAGTGAGTGCCTTGAATATGAATTGTTTGATTTGGAAGAGAAGCTGGCCAGCCCCCAGGCTTCTACTTCTTATGGAGCTCACCAGCATCCCCTCCGGAGTGCAGATAGGAGAAGTGACTGTGTTGTGAGAACTTAAATATTTTTGGCAGGGAAGAATTTATGAATACCAAGGGTGAGAGAGGTACCTGTGTGTCTTGACCTCTCCGTCCCTCCTTTCCCTTCTGTGTTATTTTCCTTCCTCCCTTCCCTCCCCCCTTGCCTCCCTTTGTGCCTCATACTCAAGGACTCACTGAGTCACACTCACTTCTACCACCGCTCCTGGATGTGTTCCCTGTGTTAATTATGACTTCTAAGGAGGTTCAGATCCTCAGCAGTAGAATCGCCCTTCAACAAATACTGGAGCTGTGCTCTGTCAGCGGGACACTTTCACAATAGGAAAGTCCTTCAGGTTTAAGGGAAACAGGATGAAAAGATAAGTTTTTTCTGATGCCAAAACGTTTGAAATCCAGGCATGTGACAGCTCTTCAAAAAGTTTAGGGAAAGTACATATTATGTGAAAATCTGTGCAGGGATTTTAAAGCATGTTTGCACCAAAATAATCTTAGCTGTTTGTTCCGTTTTCTACCAGCTTGTTTGTGTTCCCTTACATTAGTATTTCACTAATAAAAACAAAGTCTGGTTTAGCACACACCATTGAGAAATTGTTAATCACTAATTTGGGGTGGGGAGCTATATATTCTGATGACTCGTTGTGAAAGGAATGTTTTACTTTTTAATGGTTGTCTTTGTCTCATATGATGCTAGCATAGTGAGCTGATTGAACTTTCAGTTGTGAATGAATGATTTAATCTGTGTGGCTTACGTACAGTAAGTGCATCTATGTACTTACGTGCATATGCGCAATTTCAACTTTCTCAGCAACTTTTAATAGTAAGCTAAATCCCATGGAATAGTAAGTTTGCTTTTTCTTGATTATAGTAAATCAATGGGACTGAGGAAAGTCAAAGCAAGTGTTCTACCATTCACAGGATGGCACTGTTACCGTGTCAGTGTGATTTCTTTTCTTCCAGTCCAGTTTCAGACTTCCTTTTCCCCTCCATTTTGTGCCACTTGCATTTCCTCTTTGTCACCTGTATTTGCTAAAAAGTGTACCCCATATCTTTAAGTGTCTCATACTTAAATTTTCTTAGAAAAGACCATTAATGGCATTTCTAGTTTTTAAAAAGATTTATTTATTTATTTGAAAGAGTTACACAAAGAGAGGGAGAGACAGAAGCAGAGAGAGAGAAAGAGATCTTCCATCCACTGGTTCACTCTCTGAATGACCACAATTGCCGCGGCTGGGCCAGGCCAAAGCCAGGGACCCAGAGCTTCTTTCGTGTCTCTTATAAGGGTGAAGGCGAATACCTTCAAAACCCGGAAATTTCATATTTTTGAAATCTATGCATTTGGTGCTTTTTAAAAAGAATGACCTAAAAAATTTAGGTTTAGGTTTCTATTTAGAAACAAGTGTGTTTTCCTAAATAAGAAAAGCCTGGGTTTGCTGTTTTCCATAGTCCCCACCTCTCCCTGCTGCTTCCCTGTAGTGAGGTCCAGTAGCCATGTAGCATCAGGTTTGCACTGTTTTCTTGAACTTCCTCCTTTGACTCAGCAGCATCATTCTTTTGATCCCAAAGGCATTTGCATTTGTGACCCCTACTCTAAACTCATTTACACCAGACTAAAAAATAACTCATAAAACCAAATATTAGCAACTGAAAATCTATACCACTCTTCAGGCATATATACTTTTATGAGAAGAAATGTGAGTCATCCAAATAATGAATAGAAGAAAATACAGGCGAAGGAAAGAAAACATTTGAAGTACCATCCTTGCACCCTTAGTAAAACATGAGCTTTAGTTCTGGTAAAGCACAAACACCCGCCCCTAAGACTGTTGCAAGTATTGAGTAGCTAGGGAAGTCTAACTGGAAGTCACTATATGACTGAGTCCACTAAAACATGTGGATGTGTGTTAGCGTGTATCTGAAAAGTGACTCAGGTCCACAATCATAGGAATATGGCCCCATTGCTCATGGAGACTCGTTGATCACTACACTATTTTGGAAACTGCTGCTGGGGAACACTGCTATTTTCATAACTGAAGATAAAGATGAATTGATCTCTAGTTGGCCGATAACTCAAGAGGAGAAACCTGTTCATATGGGTAGCTCAGCCCTAACAAAATCAAACAAAATGCGAGAGAAGGTAGCAGATGGATTTAAAAGAAGGATCATGTCAAGTGCCTATGAAAGGAATATCCATTCTGGTTAAGGATCTGTTGAGCCATCGGGGCGGGGGGTGTGATGGGAGGAGGCAAGATGGGAGGGAGGAAGTGCTCACCCATGTTGCACAGATTTTTTTTTTCCATTATAGCTAATGACTTGGCAGCTATCAGATTCAGATACTATAGTTATTTATGGATGCTTTGTGATGGGGGCCCACTGAGAAAATCATTGACTTCCCTTGGTCTGTTTCAATTAAGCAGTCCCTCTACATCAGCTTAGGAATCATTGTGTGCTTTCCGGGGTGTCAGAATTCTCTATCAACAGTTTGGGTTCATGTTACTATTCAAGTTACAGTAATTTCTGGTCCAAAATTCAGGTAATTTTGTGCTAGGTCTGAATTAATAAAAATGTTTCCATTGATGTTCATATACAGTTACATCATGAAATAGAAAACTATGCCTTACCTTTTTATGCTTATCTTATAGATTTTCAACACTTACTTGATGCATTAAAATGTTACCATTCTTTATCATCCTACTTTGTAACTAGATCTGTCTTGAAATAACTTGTACTCTAAAAGTCAGATTTTAATGAGAGAGATAAGCGTTGTCCCTGTTTTTCCAAACCGTGTCGCAGTTCAGGGAGGACTTGGTTCCAGTGTAATAGAAGCCTACAGACAAAAAGATGTTTGCTGTGTTGTCTTAGTTTATAAGGTACCTGAGTGAGGTATCTGATTAAATAAAATCTTATATGATGATGCCTGGTATGTAAAGTTATCTAAGCTGATACATATCATATTAGATATAGATATAGATATAGATATAGATATAGATATAGATATAGATATATGAGAGAGTGAGTTACTTTAATGCTATGGAGCCATCCTGCTTGCAAGAGCCACAACCCATAGGAAATACAGTAGGCTGTTACAGAACAGTGAATGATCCCAATTCCATTAGTTGAGCCAGTCTTAGAAAGTTTGGTGGAGATCATGGGATACCAACAATGTGGCCGTTTCTTAACCTAGACATGGATCAGGATCTGAAAATGTCTTCTGGAAACCCACTGTGTGACATAGTTTTTGTTTACTTGTGATGGTGGTGACACCTGGAAAAAGCTGACCACTGAATGGAAGCACATTTTCTCTCTAACCAGCACCTGGCAGGTTGTGTACCTGTGGAAAGTGCTTCCTTCAAATTTTGAGGATACACAGGCCATAGGGACCCCAGCTTCCAGCTTAAGGTTTTCATTGGTTGAGACCCTGTAGGGGAAACTTGAAAAAGGATGAAGGCCTCTCCCAGCTGTTCTAATTCCAGCTCTTGTTCAGAGGAGTTGCCAAGTTTTTGGAAGTATTTCCTCCCAGTATTTTCCAGGTCTCACTGTTTTGAGAAGTCATGGCAGAATATCAGTTGAAAACTGTATCTGGTAAACATTTAATGAACAAAAAAGGTCCCTAAAGCATCAAGGCACTTCTCATGCTCAGCTTGTCCTTTTATTTTTCTTTGCCTCAAAATGTAGGGTTAGTTTTTTTTGTTATTGCTGTTGTTAAAAGATACATGATTACTGAAGATATTTCAGCAAATCAAGTCAACCACTCATCCACTACAAACAAAAGGAATGACTTTACTGTGTAGAAATAACCACCTTAACCTTCTGGTGTGTGGGAATTTGTATCTAGTTGGGCCAGCGCTGTGGTGTAGCGGGTAAAGCTGCCATCTAGGTATTCCATTTTGGCAGAGGTTTGAATCTTGGCTGCTCCACTTCCAACCCTGTTCCCTGCTAATGCACCTGGGAAAGCAGCAGAAGGTGGCCCAAATGCTAGGATCCCTGCACCCCCGTGGGAGACCTGGAAGAAGTTCCTGACTCCTGGCTTTGGCCTGGCTCAGCCAGCCCTGGCCTTTGCGGACATTTGTAGAGTGAACCAGCAGATGGAAGATCTCTCTGTGTGTCTCTGCCTTTCAAATAAATGTATTTTTTTTTAAGTATCTGTTATCATTTAACACATAGGAAAGAATTTTCTAAACCACTGAGTACTTTTGCAACAACCTTGTTCAGTATCTTGAAGATATTACAAATAATTTTTTTCTAAAGTTCACATCAAATATGCAGTGAACCTCCTTTTAGCTCTGTTTGTTCACACTGTTGATATTTTTTCTACCATATTGTAGGCGTTAGCGTGGCTCAGAAGTAGACAGCTTTTGATGCCTTTAGATTTATATTTGCCAAAGTGTCCTCTAGAAATTGTAGCAATTTATACCTGTGGCAACCATGCACTTTGCTTTTGGAACCGGGGTGAATGGTGAAGTGAAAATATGTGTCTTAAAAAACTAGTCAGGTAAATGATCGATAGAATATACGGTCTCCTCCAGCTGATGGGCTTGTATTCCCAGTTGTGGTGTTTAAAGGAAGGGTGGCCATTTTACTTAGATATCACTATTTCACAAAGGAATGTAGACAGTTTAAGTATAATGGTGGGTTCATTGATGTGAAGGAAAAGCATGTGCTATGTTTGCAGGATTCACATGACTGTAACTCATTTTTCAAACTTGGAGATCTTCAAACTTGTCAAAGCATGCTTTCTCCCTTGCAAGTGTGTCATATCAAGCTTGAAAGTTTCAAAAGCTTGCTTCTACTCAGTTGTGCTTGCAAAAGTGTTTGAAATTACACTTAAAGAAAATTGAAAGAAAAAAATAGAATTTTTCCCCTAGAAAAGGTCATTTGAATTTGAATTCCAGAGCACTGTTGCTTAGGATTTAGAGCAATTAGCAGAAAATCCATCTACTCCAAATTGGAATGTGTTTATGAGCCTGAAAAGTGGGGGTTTTACTGAATATTTCATTAAGGAGTTGAGGTTTTGTAAAAATTACTATGGAGTTTATATAATTGTAAGTTAAAACTATCAATGGCTGAATTGTCATCTAAATATGATAGGGGAAAAAGAATTACCAGAACTCCATTCCTAATATATAGATAGATAGATAGGTAGGTAGATGGATGGATGGATCACAGATAGCACGAATATCATGGTGATGAAGTTTTAGCTTTCTTGCCAAGGTTCAAATGTCTTTCCCAATGACCATTGGCATTAGTTGTTTCCTCACCATGCATTGCTTCTGTGAGATGGAGGATAACAAACCTTGTGAAAAAACAACTGTTCTGTTTTGCCAAGGACTGTCCCACATTTGGAATCTACAACCCAGTGTAAGAGCAGATATTTGGCAAAGTGGTTAAGACGCTACTTGGGGTAGCATCCACGCGCCATATCATAGCACTTGGGTGTGAATCCTGGCTCCACTTCCGATTCTAGCTTCCTGGTAAGGCACATTCTGGGAGGCAGCAAGTGATGGCTCAAATACTTGGTTTCCTGACACCCACCTGGGAGAAACCTCTATGGTGTTCCCGGCTCCTGGCTTTGGCCTGGCCCAGGCCCCACCTGTTGTGGGCATAGGGAGCACAAACCAGTGGATGGAAGATCTTTGTCTTTGCCTTCCTGTGATAGCTTTTCAAATAAAAATAATGAATAGATCAATAAATAAATGGCAGGCAACATCCAGGTAAAGTCCTCCTTGAGATAAGAAAACTTGTGGTTTTGGGGGGTGGGTGTGAGAAGTTGCAGGGAAAGTACCAAGCCCATCCACACCCTCCAACCCACCACAAGACGTGACGGATAGCAGCGCTGCATTGGGTGTCTGTACATGCAGCAGAGGCGGTCTGCCTGCCTCTCACTGCTGATACTGGCATCCATGAATTAAATGAGATAATGTTTGAAACATGCCAGACGCCAAAAGACAAATATCACATGTTTTCTATTATTTGTGGTAGTTAGTAAGAGACTATAAAATTATGTGAATATCGTATCACTTGGTATATAGTTATAGTCTATAAACTCACTGAATCATACCATGTCAAAGACAATATATGTTTTAAAAAATGGGGGAAGGAGATGGTTGAGGACTTTTGGAGTAGTAGTAATGTTTTGTTCTTAAATTGGGTGTTGTGAGGGTGATCAGAGGATAAGAAACTTTTTTTTTTTGACAAGCAGAGTGGACAGTGAGAGGGAGAGAGAGACAGAGAGAAAGGTCTTCCTTTTGCCTTTGGTTCACCCTCCAATGGCCGGCGCATCACGCTGATCTGAAGCCAGGAGCCAGGTGCTTCTCCTGGTCTCCCATGGGGTGCAGGGCCCAAGGACCTGGGCAATCCTCCACTGCACTCCCAGGCCACAGCAGAGAACTGGCCTGGAAGAGGGGCAACCGGGACAGAATCCGGTGCCCCGACTGGGACTAGAACCCAGTGTGCCGGCGCCACAAGGTGGAGGATTAGCCTATTAGCCTATTGAGCTGCGGCACCAGCCTAAGAAACATATTTGTATACTTTTGTGCATTTCTTGGTGTGTATACTGCATTTCAATAAAATGTTTAAAAATTGAAACAAAATCCATAGACATTGACAATATGAGGGGACTTCAACAAATCACAGGAAAAAAGGATTAAAAGATGCGTTCATTTTGGTGCAAAAAATTTTCAAATTCACATAGTTTTCTCAAAATATGGATTTTTCATGAGCTGCTTGAAGACCCCTTGTATGCATGAGTTTCAAAATTTTTCTCCACCAAAATAAAACTCTACTTTGAACGAGCTTTTTTTTAAAAAAAAAGTTTAATATTATGGATTTGTGTCTGAGAGAGCGAGCGAGCGCCAGCAAGTGCAAGGGTATGACCTTATGCGATGGCTTACTAGGGGCCAAAGCCAGGATCTGAGCTCTCAATCCAGGTCACCCACGTGGGTGGCACCAACTGAAGTACCTGAGCCATCACTGCCGCCTCCCTGGGCCCCCGTTAGCAGGACCCTGGAGTCCGGGACCAGAGCCGGGAAGCACACGCCCACCTCTCCGTGAACTTTTTGAAGCCACCTTACAGTAAGCATTGAGACATGAGAGTGTTTCTTAGCCTACTGTTTCATGCTGGGCTTTGCTGCTGCTGCATACTCTGAAATAGCAGAAGAAAGAACACGTGTTTGCCTGCTATGGATGCTCTGACAAGTAGGACTGTAGCTCCCTGGGTGGTAGGAGTTCTGGCAGTGGTCCTTTGCGTGGTCAGTAACATGTGCAACCATCCAAGGGTAGCCGCCGTTACCTCTCATTTTGCCTTTCAGGGAGATGCTCTGACCCTTCCAAATATTTAGCAGGAGACTCTCCTCTCAATGTGTGCTCACGACTCCTGTTACTGCTAATGGAAGTTACACATGTGTGCTCACCAGGATGAGAAAGCCTTTATCCTATGTCGGGCAAAGACCCGTGATCCTGAATCTCTTTCTAAACTTCAGACCTGAAGACAGCAGTGCAGGGAATTGCTGCTTTCTCACTGTATTAGCTTCTTCAATTTCCTTTTAATTGGAGCCTACAACCCAGAGTCTTGTAACTTCAGGGGGATGAACAACACAAATTAATATCTGGGTGCTTTCCAGGAAGAGCTCAGCTCAAAGAATAGCTTTTATTTATTTTATTTTTTTAGGCACACACTGTTGTGGCTGTTCACACATCACATGTAGTTGCCTAATGAGTCCATGTTTGCTCCTGAGGTTTCGCATTTGCAGAGTGCACTGCTGAGAAAGTGAGAGCAGCGTTCACCCACCTCTGGTGTGAGCTGACTGATTCACTGTGCAGGACAGATAAATACTGGAATAGTCAAAATTCTAAACCAGTGGCACAAAACCTTCAAATGCAATATCTTCCCCTTGTTTGGGACATTCATTTCTCCCCACGAATTCTTTTTTAATGTATAAGACTTCAATTTCTGTTTAAGAACTAGTAAACTATAGCAGTTTGACAGCCATTCACACTTAATTCTGTGCATTAAACCAACAGCATTCTTTTCCACAAACATCCATTGTTAGGACAATGCTCTCAGACAGAATTTATGAGAAATGGAATTATGTTACCAAGGAGATAGCATTTACTATAATGAAGAGTAGATCCTAGAAAATGGCCCCTTTTACAGCAGCTCAGAGCAGAGCCACAAAAGCAATTGATTGGTCTTGGCATTTAGTCTTATATCAGCTGTGTCATCCATAGCTTCAGGAGTGTGAACACTAATCTAAAGTGACATTTCTGTTCTGGCGGGCTTTTCTGCCCTGATGAAAGCAATTACTTCATTCCTAAATGATAATTTGCGGGAGTTTCAACCACTTTAATTGATAATTTTTTTTTGTTCTGAGTTCAATTGTGAAGTGATTAGCTGATTTAGTAAATAGAAATTTAAGGTGTGAAATATACAAGTTGCTCCAAGGTAAAGTGCTGTTTATTGGGTGGAGAGAAATTACTTGATAAAGGCACAGTTTTTTCCATTATTGTGGAACTGCCAGTAGTGTAGCTTAAAGTTCTAGAGGGAAATGAAGAACAAAATACTCTGAGGATTTTGGCACACCCAAAGCGTACGCTGAATAGTTTGTTCTTGCTGTGGTTCATTCAAGGGGATTTGAATCAAGGTTCAACCTTGGTTGGAAAGGCCTGTGCAGACTCTTCTGCTTCCTTTATTACTATTCTAATGACTCACTCTGGAATCAAATCCTCTTATTTAAAGTGTCGAGAATACAAATGCTCATTGGCTAAAACCGATTAATTTAATTATTAAGTTCAAACATACACAAGGCATTTTCTGAAGCTGAGGGAAGGCAATCAGTTGAATGGCTTTAATTACTCTTTTAATCTCTTTTACCACAAGTCATAGAGTTCATGATTATCCCATCAGAATATATCTTAGTTTAAAAATTATGTGTTTCTTAATTTTTTTATATTTTGTCAAATGCTGCCAGTTGTAGGTGATTTTGACAGTTTTAAAAGCGGTTCGTTTCCTGTTTTTTTTTTTCTTTACATGTGCACAAATAATGGTTGTTTCACATGTTAAATGAGAAAAATAAAGCAAGAATGAAGGTCAAACTGATTTAGCACATCAAACGGTCTTTGTCAGCCAAGCTTAATATATCCTGAGTTTGTGGAACAAATGAAATTTTGCTGCTGTGTTACACTTTGCTTCCAAACAACCATTACAACTGGTTTTATATATTGTGTGAGCATCAGACCATCAAACAGTGCATCTTTACTGACGTGTTGCTGCAGCGATGATCTACAGCAGCAATCTGCCATTTATATAAGGGCAAAATGTGCATCTATATTTAGTTGTGAAATTGGCCTATTATACTCTTGATGTTTACAGAGGCTAACATAAATTAATGATGACAGCTATGAGCAGTGCATTAGTTAAGCAGCAGAGTTCTTACCTTGAACTTGAAGGTTCCAGTTTCAACTTCCAGCATACACTTTCCAGCTTTCTTGACACGTTTAAAAAAGATTTCTGAAATTATTACCTTTTCTGGGAGAGCATTAAAAGACTTCAATTTGTGGGCTTTGTTGTGCATAATTCTGCTGGATAATAGTTGTTTATGCATTTCTCAATTACTTTACCTTGTAGAAGGCTGATATTTACAATCATGTGGGAAAAAAAGTACTCCTGGAAGATTTTATTTTTTTCTTTGTGGCAGGCTGATTTGATTGACTTTGAACTCTAGGTGGTGTCTACATGGGGTGGGTTGTTTGACTAAAAGTAATGAAGGAAGGGAAAGCACTGCTTATAGAATCTTTACTTTTTTCCCTGGGAAGCCTCCTCATTCAGCTCATGTCAGGGCAAGTGTAGGTACTGGAGTAACTATAGATTTCACTGTTAACTATGACCAGAGATCTGACAAGTATGCAGGTGTTCAAAGGTTCATGAGTTAAAATGCTGAAGCCTTTGATGAATTTTTGATGGCTGCATTTTTAATACAGGTCGACCTTCTTCCTTTGAGGCTGCATGCCAGATTAATTGATAAATAGTAGAAGTCTGTAGTGCTGGCTTCTCCTAAGCAAAACAAGTAGGAAAATCCATAAAAATCTGCCTGGCTGGCTCCTTAGAAGTGCTTTAAAAAGGTAAAATTAAAAATGGTTTTGACCCTACCTCTCCTTTTCCCTACAGTTAGATAACCAAAATCTGCCATGTTCTCTTATAAGGACCAGATATTGTATTCTAAAAATTTACATGAAGATGTTCAACTGAGGCTTAGGGAGAGGATTTTCATGTCGACATAGCATGGCTTTATCAAGAATGTCAGTAGTCAATGCTGTTCCTCAAATCTTACCATATATTATAAAAATTGTTGATAAAAATACTGCCATGAAGAAATTGCTGGTGAGGAAGGAGCATTTGGTTAAGTGGTCTTACTTCTATTCCTCTGTAACTATTATTTTTAGTCTTTGTTATCCTTTGTGAATGTACAGTGAAATTAGTTCCATAATCGTTATAACCATTTTGTGAATGGGAAAACCAAAGTGAATCAGTTTTGCAAAGCTAAATTTGATTAGCAAGGAAGGGTTACTTACCCCTGCTAATTTAATGAGTCATCAAATCCTAAAGTATCTGTTTTTCCCCCCTGTGGACAAGTGGTCCAATAAAAGATTGACCTTCTTACTTATCTCCATGGTAGATGCACAGAAATTGCACGTCTTGAGTCAGTTTCATAATAATGGCGGTGTTATTCTGACAGTGTCTCTTCATTTAACTTTCGTGTTACATTTTTATAGTTTTCCCAACTTGAGTAGAATTTTATGATTTGTGTTCCCCTGCGCTATTCCCAGATGCTGAGTAGGCAGATGCTATTGAATGTGTGCTTTGGGCACCACAGGTTCTGAGTGAGCTCTCCATGGTCCTGGATTTGGGGCCTTACCTGACATCCAAGAGATCATTTAGATTTTTGATCTTTGATAGGTGTCTTGAAGTATCATTTTCCTTCCAGAAACACACACACACACACTGTCCAGCTGATAATTATCACTTTAATTTAAAAATCTTTCATATACATTTGCAAAATCTTCCTAAGCAATTCATTTTCTTGACAATTGTTTAAATAAAATAGATGCTCATTTTTATAGCTAAGCAAAGTTGCTTTTCCTGACATTACAATTATTTTTCTAATTTACTGCATTGAAAAAAGCAACTTAATATCCTATACAGATAACTTCTAAACCTTTAGGCTTCCATTAATTAAATGTATATATTTTTTAATTTGAACAACTCATTAAAGCTGTAATACACAGTAGGTAGACTATAGTCTTAGATAGTTATAATAAAAGGAAGATTGATACCTGACAATGAAGTTTTATTTTACTTAATTAAACAATATGATGTGTCAGAACTAATGAATGGGAGTCATATGAATGAGAAGAGTGTATGTTATAAACAACAGGTGAATGTTCAAAGAATGGAACACCTAGTGTGAAATGAGCTTTGATTCTCATTCACTGTATCTTAGATGGCATCACTATATACCAGGCACCATTTTTAACATTTTACAAAAAAGAGACTCATTTATTTTTAAAAAATACTATTTTATTTGAGAGAAAGCTCTTCCATCTATTGGTTCACTTCCCACATGGCTGTAACAGCGAGGACTGGGCAAGGCCAAAGCCAGGAGAACTGTATTCTAGTCCACTGCTCTCCCAGGCACATTAGCAGGGAGCTGGATCAGCAGTAGTGCAGCCAGGACTTGAGGAGGCACTCCAATATGGCATGTCAGCATCATAAGCAGTGGCTTAATATGTGCCAAAACAGTGGACCCCTACTTACTTTAAGATTTACTTATTTGTTTGAAAGCCAGAATTAGAGCATGCTCTTCCATCTGCTGGTTCACCCCTCAAATGATTGCAACTGCTGGAGCTGGGCAGATCAGAAATCAGGAGCCAGGAGCTTCTTATAGGTCTCCCACGTGGGCTCAGAGGCTCAAGCATTTGGACCATCATCCACTACTTTCCCAGGCACGTTAGCAGAGAGTTTGATAATAAGTAAAGCAGCCAAGACTTGAACCAGCACCCATGAAGGATGCCAGCACTGCAGGCAGTAGTTTTACCTGCCATACCACAGTGCCAGCTCCTCCCTCACTTATTTTTAACAACAACATTATGAATTTTGATAGAATTATAATTCCATATCACAGAAATAAACTGAGGCAATGAAAATTAAGTAACTTGCTCAAGTTTCCAAAATTAATAAATAGCAGAGTTGGGATTTATACCCAGGTTGTGTAGCTCTACATCCCATGCTCCTGTAAGAGGAAATTCTGCAACTAGATTATTTCCCTTTAGGTGAGGGTGATGGACCCTTTGAGAATGTGAAAATCATTTACTATTTCCCCTTAAATACATATATAAATATATACACACAATTTTTCATATGCCCCCCAGAGAAATATGCTTTGGGTGTCTTTTGAAAGTATTTGTTGATTTAGTTTTATGTTGGTGCTAGTTATTTGTGAGGATCACAAGGCAGCAATCAGCTCAAATTTTTATGTCCAAGGATTGATGAGGAGTCTCCTTGCTATTCACAGTCTATGTGGAAGAATATTAGAGCAGGGGAAAGTTTAGACACACAAAATGACTGGTAAGCTGAAGTTCAATCATACATTAAATGGGACAGCTTAGTATATAACATTTTATTCATGTACAACCAATCCTTTCTTTCCTTAATGTTCCAGAAATATACCATATTTTTTTTTCAAACAAAATATAGCAACACTAAATTATTTTAGTTTTTTTTTTTTTTTGACAGGCAGAGTGGACAGTGAGAGAGAGAGACAGAGAGAAAGGTCTTCCTTTGCCGTTGGTTCACCCTCCAATGGCCGCCGCGGCCGGCGTGCTGCGGCCGGCGTACCGCGCTCATCCGATGGCAGGAGCCAGGTGCTAGGTGCTTTTCCTGGTCTCCCATGGGGTGCAGGGCCCAAGCACTTGGGCCATCCTCCACTGCACTCCCTGGCCACAGCAGAGAGCTGGCCTGGAAGAGGGGCAACCGGGACAGAATCCGGCACCCCTACCGGGACTAGAACCCGGTGTGCAGGCGCTGCAAGGCGGAGGATTAGCCTGTTGAGCCACGCGCCGGCCTTATTTTAGGTTTTAATGGAATCAGTTCCAGGTGAGAGTTGCTTGTAACTAGGCTTCACTTCACAAAAGCAAACAAAGATGACTCTACAGTCTTTGTCGTTGTCTTAAAGGTTTCTGCTTCCATCTATTGCACCAGTATCTCAACAGCTTTTATAATCCTTTGTATTTTATTGCTGTTGCCCTCAAAACCAATTACTACTCACTGCAGACTCACTACTCTCTTGCTGAAAGTCTTCTGAATTGTAGTGCTTGCATAATGATGTTATGTGGGAGTCATGGAAACTCTTTTGTTATTAAGATGATGGCCAAGAAGATTACTCCAGTAGGGGAATATAGTATTAGAGTTAAGAAGGGGGTGGGGAATACAGAGAAGAGAAAGCAAGGAGATAGAGTAGGTACATATACATTAAGTTCAACCCAGTGTTTTAGGAAAGCAAGTACTACATCAGAGGATGTTGTCCAGGCAATTGGGTCCTTCCTGAGTGGGTATAGAAAAGCTGCCTTCCCTCTCTCTGTCCTGTGGAGACTGTTGGTTCTTGTGAACTTGAGCTTGGCCACCTCATCAGGATTCATGTTTCTTTAGATTATTTGTTAGCCTATGCACTAAAAGCAATTGCAGAATGGTTTCTCCATCCTCTATTTTGCCTTGGTTGAATAGAGAAATTCCTGCATGGGTATCAGGAATATTGACTAGAAGATACATGAGTCCATTTGTGATCATTTCATTGCCATGTATAAAGGAAAATGACATGTAACATCTATGTGAAACTACTTTCAAATTTGTCCCCCCAGTGATTACCCAATTATAAAAGGAGCCCCCGACTCACATTTGACCATACCATGTTTTCATTTGTTGTATTCTGTTGTTAAAAACTTCCATTTGTTATCATATTAACATAGGGTACAGTTGGGAAAAATCAGATTATAGTCTCTCGAAGTACAGTGCTAGCAATCTGCCAAGTCCAGGCAGGCTGTTCCCTAAGCAGTGGTGAGCTGGAAGTACACACTCTCCCTCTCTGGGGTGTCTGTCCTCCCACTCCCATCAGGGCCTCTTCAGACATTGCCATTCCCTGTGTTAACCCTGAAAGGCCTTGAGTTTACCACCCTTGCCCTAACTCTCCATCATAGTCACTTATTGAGAGAAAAAAATATCCGTGTTTCTCACCTTCTGGAATACTATTTGATCACACATACATACACTCAGACTCAAAGCAAAATACTACACTTGAACCTCTTCCCCTGGGAACATGTTGGGGAGGAAACATGTCAAAAATCGTATTTCTGTTGACACAGCTGACTTAAATGGTCTTTGATAAACAAGATTTTTAGCCCCCCTTTACATAACAAAACCTATCTAAGCTGTTAACCTAGAACCTGGTGACACTTACATATATTTTGGACTTTAAGGCATCCCTGACTTTACTTACATGGTGTTCACCAAGATGAAAATGGAACTTTTGTAGAATTAAATGGAGCCTGGCCAAGATATTGGGAAACAAGTGGCATAACACATCTTCTCCTCATAAATTAGAAAGGTTTCTGCTTGAGGTTATCACCTGAGAGATAGCACAAGACAAAGGTTTGTCACTGGAACCTTCTGTGACTTTGCAATTGATAGCATTCGCTTGTCTAGTTCTGAGAAGTACGTCTGTCTGCCAGTGTGGAAGGTTTTAGACATAAAGGGAACATAAAGCAGAGAGAGTAGACTAGCAAGTATCTGACCAGAGCATTAAGGCACGAGTTAGGTAGATACTCAGTAAGATATTTTGGGCATCTGCAGTAAATGCAGCATTTCCATCACAGATAATGTTAGGGATGCTTTGCGATACTATGGAGTATGATTTTCCATAGTGTTTAAATAGTTAATGGAGCCACACTGCCAAACCCATTTTTATCCATTCCTCTGGTCTTAGTTCCTTTCTTGTTTCTCTCATTCTCGTTATTCTTTAATAGGAAGCCAGACTGCTAGACTCAAAGACCTAAAATGCCTTCAGCATTTAATAAAATAAGTACTCAAGATTGTTTTTAATAATAATACCTTGATACTGTAAATATTACCCAGCTATCCATCACAAGGGCTGACTTTGAATTCATTTCTCATCAGACACAAAGCAGAGCCATTGAGAGCAGGTGAAATTCTCCTGTCGGATGCTCACACAACTTCAGTTGTGCCAGATTCTCCCTTCAGCAATGTGAGCAAACTTCAAACAGAAATGCCCATGAATAGTTAAAGGAAAATGCTGGCTCCCACCTGTTGTCTTTTCTCTGAAGTAATATGTCTATAATGTTTATACATTTTAATAACCCATATAGGGCTTTATCTTTCACTGTTAAATTTACATTTCCTAAAGTTTGACTGTCCTGAGCAGTGTGTTCTTTAGTATCTTAGAGGATCCATGTCCCTACTAATGAATATCTGTTAATAAAGACTGACAGTGTTATTTGCTCACCCAGTTATCAGTGCATCTATAAAGTTACATTGAAATCTTCATTTTCAATTTGATGTTTTCTTTATCTGACTGAAGGTGTCGTGATCCTTACTGAAGGCTGGAAACAGCAACATTATCCTTGTTGATTCTGTCAAAGTGAATTGTGTTTGTGCTTACCTTTTGTTCCTCAAGATGATAATGGAAATAAATTTTGCAAAATGTCTCCTTTTTGATGGTTTCAGATCCCATGCTGATGAACAAAGTCATTTGCTTGAGAATAGGTGTAGGAATATCATCTCAATTTTTAAAAATCTTATAGCTGATAGCATGAGGCCTCACCTGTAACCCTTGTTGTATCTTAGAAACAGTGAATATATCCCAATGGACAAGGGATTTATTATTCATTATTATTTATGCATGGGCAAGTGGAAGGGAAAAATAACAAGAAAAAAAATTCTTGTTACTCATTGGACTAGAGTTTGTGATACGCAGGCCAGAGGCAGACTCTGTGGCTTTAATGGGGAAGATTTGGGACTCATTTTACCACGGCCCTCAAATTTTGAAGGTTTTTTTTTTCTTTTTGTGGGGGACAGGGAGAGAAAATAGAAAGCAGTTTATGATTGATGACAGACTTACATGCACTAAACACCACTTTCCCGCTCCTTTGATTTCAGTTTACAAGCATTGAGAAAGGAGAAATCCCGAGATGCTGCTCGCTCTCGCCGGGGGAAAGAAAACTTTGAGTTCTATGAATTGGCCAAGTTGTTGCCTCTCCCTGCAGCCATCACCAGCCAGCTTGACAAGGCGTCCATCATCCGGCTTACAATTAGCTACCTGAAGATGAGGGACTTTGCTAATCAGGGAGACCCCCCGTGGAACTTGCGAATGGAAGGCCCTCCACCCAACACGTCAGTGAAAGGTAAGTTTGAGGCCACTGTTGCGTGTGGAATATGGTGGTCTACAGGTGTCTCTGAGCTGAAATGGTTACCATCATCCTTTCTTCTTTTCCTGCATCTCAAATCCTTGAAAGGGATACACATGTGGAAATCTGAACTCTGCATGAGAAAGACAGCATGTGAAGGTGAAATGAACCTCTTCTTCTATTTCTATTCTGTTTTCAGAAAGTCCGGCATCCTAAGTAGTCTGCCACTTTCTGTAAGATTTTGCAGCAGTGAGAATGAAATGACATACATTCAAGTGTTTCTTGGGTTTTGTTTAGGAGGTGCTGATACATGCACATTCTTCTCAGTGGGGGGTATATGGGAATTTTTGTTAAAGGGTGGAGCTACTGTTTTCTACCCTGAATCACCAAAGGGAGAGTGGGAGCAAAGGCCAACTTTAACGGGCATATTGAATTAATGATTTTATTGATTAGCTGTAATCAGTCTGTATGTTAATATATCATTTCTCTATACGAATATTGCCTAAGTTATAAAGATAGATGTGTTCATCAAATCCTTGATGCAGTTACTGTTAATACAATTGTTTTAAATGCTAGACCTTTTAAAACATATTTAAGACAGGCATTTTCCTGTGTATTCCTGAGACTATTAATAGTATGCCACTCTTAGCATTTGAATATATGTACATATGTTTGTTGATGTCTGTGTGACCTTGGCCATTAGTGGTCTTTCTTTAAGGTGTGTTAGTCAAGGTGTATGGCCTAAATGATTTGTTAGAGTCTCCTGTCCTTACATTTTATCCATGTCCCTGGTGAGCATGGAATAAAACTGGATATTTGGGGAAGTTGAAGCAGCCCCCTTGGTGGGGAACTAAATTAGGTTCCTTAGTCTCGTGATTACACCTTGCTAGACTGCCTTGAAAAAGCTCTTGCATACTTGGTTTTATAGGACAGGATAGTGGTGGGGAGCTGTGATCTTTTTTTAGTATTCAAGATGAAGTGAAAGGGTCAAAAGCAGTAAATATTTCAGGCTTTGGAGGCTACTTAACTCTGTCATTGTAGACTGAAATCAGCCACAGATAGCACATAAATGAAAGGACATGGCTGTGTTGAAGTCAAACCATATTTGCCCAAGTCAGCAGTCACCAGATTGGCACCACAGGCCCCAGGTTGTGAAACACTGCAGGAAATGTAAGTGTGGCACTCAGAGATTGAGGAGAACACACAGCAGGGCTATTCTTAAGGTGTCAGGACAAGGTAGCCCAGGACCAGCAAACAGAAGAACACTGATGCTGTCATCGTACAGCCTTTCTGCCTTGGAGAACATAGACATCAAGTGGGTAATACACTATGCTAAGACACATGCTATCTTCATGTTTATTCCATGACAGGATGAGTGTAACAGGTTAGCAACTCCATGATGTGAAAATAATTACTCAATTTGAAATGAATTTATGGGGTGGGCTTATATTTCCTTTTTCATCATAATGATCCTTTCTACTTTTTTTTTTTTTTTTACAAAGAATTGTGGAGTGAGTCAGCTTTCTTGGTAGAAATGAGTAGACAATTTGGATGTTTCTGTTGTCTGTCCATTGTTCTGAGCCGTGGTAGTCCACCCTGCATTTAGAATCGTGGCTTCTTGGAGATGCAAACTTAAGGACCCTGTAAGACTCCCTTTGTGGCACAGATGATGTTGATTTGTTGGGTGTCAGCAGAGCATGAATCCTATTTTCTGGCTAGTGCTCTTTCTGTCATGTCACACTGTTTCTAGACATAATTGTTTTGTATCTCCACCATCAAATGCTTCACGTGGAAATTTCCTCAGCTTTTGGTCTGTGAACTTCAGTAAGTTCAAGTTGTAAACACTTATTATGATTAAGATGGACACAAAGACAACAAACATGGTCTCTGCCCAAACTGGGGGTTGTAGTCTTGGAAGGGTATGGTAGTGTTACTGAGGAAAACAAAGAGGTTAAAGTGGATGCTGAGAAGCCCGGAAGGAGGCAACAGGTTTTATTATTTAAAAAAAAAATCCCATTCAGTTAGTGGTGTAACATTTAAGTTGATGTAGGTTCCCTTTCACTGTTAGTGAACTGGCAAGAGCGTAGAATGGAAGACATCAGCTTTGTGACTCCATACTGTCCACCATGGCTCTCAAAAGTTACTGGGACCCATCTAAGAGAACGGGAAGAAGTTCCTAGCTCCGGGATTCAGCCTGTCACAGTCCTGGCCAGTGTGGCCATTTGGGGGAGTGAACCAGTGGATGGAAGACTTTGTCCTCTCTCCTCTCACTTCCTTTCTCTCTGTAATTCTGCCTTTCAAATAAGTAAATAAACTCTTAAAAAAAAAAAACAGTTGCAGGGACTTCAATGGGAACTTTCTGTAAACTAGTTCTGCTGTACATATGTATACATTTTATTGCTGTACTCTAGTTCTTTAATGCAAAACTACAACTCACTCTGATCAAACATTCATGAAACAACAACATCAAAAGAAATTCATTTTAATTTATTAAGGTCTTCTATGTTATGCCCTTGAAGAAGTTCATATGGATAAACAAGCTTATATAAATAGCCTGCAGCATCATGTGAAGTGCAGTTCAGAATCCAACAATAAAATGTAGACATTCTGCTTTGTGCTTCTCCAAGCAGTCTCTTGAATAAACCTAACGGCGTCTGGAAATTTATATGAAAAATACTTACGGTGTACAAGCAACATCTTTTTTAATGTGATGAGTTGATCATGTTAATAATTAAATTTCAAAGCTTAAATTTAAATTTGCCTCACACTACTATATAGAAATTTAATCACTTAAATTTACTGCTTCAGAAAGGTCCTTACTCTGCCCTGTATTCATCACATCTTTTCTTAGCAGTCTATAAAGGTTGATGAGTTTGTTTTGTGATGCCCGTTGTATACAGATTATTGCACGTTATGCCTGCAGGAAGAACACTCAGGTGACAGCATGTAATATGTCCTGAGGCAATTACTTCATGGAAATGATACGTTAAGCAATTGGAAGGTAACAGATAGTTTTTTCTATTATTTTAGAAATATCTGTATTGTTATAATACAGATCAAATCTACAATGAACATTATGCATTATTCAAGAAATGACCAGGCATTCTCAGCAGTGTGCGGCTAAATAACTGATGATTGTAACCTTTAAAGAAATCTCATTGTGGTGACTGTTGGTAAATCACTTCTCTATTCATAGTAATCTCTATTTAGAGGCTATCTGGAAACCATTATATCTTTTATTAATCTTAAAAGCAATAGCTACTGATTTGACATTTGCTAAAACTAGATAAATTTTCTGTCTTTCTAATATCATAGACTTCAGTCAATTTTTGGAGTATGTCTGCCACTACTCTATTAATCCAGGAATATTTACCATTCTAAGCATAAGTTTTCCTTCAATTTTAACATTGCAGCTTTTAAACAACAATTTGCCCATATGTGTGACAGGCAACAATGCAAAAGTATATAAAATGCATGCCATTCTCAGTATCTGGAAAGGAACAGTTGAAAATGTGCAAGACAGCCACTGAACATGGTAGAGAAGGACTTTATTGTTTTCATAGACTTTCTCTTCACTGTTTCAGGCATCCAATGTAAATTAAGTTGTAGATGTTTTTGAGAGTAGAGACTTGCACATCTTTACTAAAGCAACACATTATCTAACTCTAGCCAAAGACTTAAGTCTTAGTTAAACAATGATATTCAATGGACTTATTTGAAATGATCATGTAGAGTAACAGATAGAGGTCATGAGCAGTACTGAAGTATGTCCGTAATGGTTGTTCCCAAAACTTAGGTAGTATTTTCTGAAATGGATTTTGTCTCAACTGAAAGGCAGAAATTCAAAGACTGAGTGAGAGGTCTTCCTCATGTGAGCAACTCAAGTTCTTCCTGTCCCTGTTCTAGCATTTTGCTGTGTGCTGACACATGTTCACTTCACCAAAGTGGCACTCATGTTTGGGGGCAAGTCACATTTCTCATTACTAAAAATCCTTGTGAGATCAAAGTTCTTGGAAGGTACACCAGCATGTGACACTCTTTGTTTAGTTTTGTTTTTCTTGCTTCTTATAGTGATAAGGGGTAAAAACCCCTGAGTCCTTAGGTCATGAGCAAAAGCTTCTTGTAGGACCACGAGAGTAGACTTCAAGATGGGAACTTGGTTCTGGCTTCATTCTTATTCTTAACCTCCTTCATCCTCAGTAGAGTAAGGCACAGATTCTTCACTCTGGTCTATAGTTCTATTTGCCTCAAACCAAAGTCAGTGGTCACACTAAATGAAAATGGAACCACTGAGGTACAACCTAATTCATCATGAAAAATATATAGCCTGTCTCATTTCTTGATACATACCAGTGTCAAAGGGTTTGAATGGTGACAATTGTTTTCAGTGCCTCTGGTATTATTTAGCATCCAGAATTACCCCCAACTCCAAATTCTGACACAAAGAAAGCATTTTTTTCAGAGCGATGATTGAAAACATATGAATATTTAGCTGTACTCTGCAGACCTTGCTAGGGATCAAGCAGTCACAATATTGGGTATACACCAGTAAGCGTTTACTCTAGCAGCTGGACGGGTCTGGGGATTGACAGATGTAGGCTGGGCTAAGCTTAGAGGTTCTGCCTTGTGTCACAGCTCTGGATGGGCTTGACTCCTTGCTGAGTTCAGTCTGGATCTGTCCTCTCTGCGGGGACATCAGATCTTTAGGAGAAGCACTTTGTGTGGTGATGGCAAAGGTGCAAGAAGGAAGAGCAGAGACATGCAGGGCTTCTTAAGGATTCGTCTCAGAACCAGCACAGCGCCACTGCTGTCCACAGTCCTTCAAGTCAGAGCAACATGTGTGACCAGGACCAGAATCAAAGGGTGGGGAGCTACACAGGGCCTCTGTTGGGAGATAGTGCAAAGAAAAATGGTCAATGACACTGATGTAGGATGAACAGGAAGGAATCATTTATTCTACCTCATCATGGTACAACCAGTGTTTTGTTTTCAACTGTGGTTTTTGTTTGCTAAACATAAGTAGATATAAAGTACATTTTTTGTGGAAAATTCCAGAAATATGGGCAGAAGAGTGAATACCTCACAGCACGATTCATCAGTTGCCCCTCTCCACTTTCATCTCATTTTCTTCAGGTTGTATGTAATGCTAATGGCCATCTATTGGTGTTTTTATACTTGCCATCATCCGACTGGGATGTACTTGTCCTTTTCAGGGGCAGAAAGGTAATACCTTTTCCTTATCTAATACCTTTTCCTTATCATGGCTAATCCCCTTAAAACAAAAGACAAACAAGAGAAAAGCATAGCATATTTTTTAATCAGATTTATATGTGACATGTGAGTCTTCAGAAATGAAGACAGAGAGCCAGGTTTATTTTGTGTGATAAAGAGTAGACAACCATATAGAAATGTAATTGGACCAAAAGGGTAAAATATGATGGTAACAAGCAAAGGGGGGGACCCCATAAGCACTGTTTGCCCACAGTCTTCCCAGCCTCCTGGTATAGCATTTTTTTCTCTGGGAATAGGACAGAATAGTCATCACATAGAAGTCTTCATGGGAGAATGGAGATCATTAGGGAATAAAGTTTCTAGGTTCTATGGCTTAGTGTGGAGGAGTGCAGTTTTGTTTTTGTGACTGGACTGGCAAATAGATGGGGGAAGTCAAAAGGAGGGCAGCAAAAGGCCACAGAGAACTTGCATTTTAGTCCCTCCCAGTCTCCTTCAGTTCAAAATACTCAGCATGCTGTTGTGCCATACTTTGGGGTATCATGGTGCTCAGCACCGTCTTGAGGGTGCTGAACTGCTATTCAGCTTGCAAAACCCTCTAACATGTCACTTTGTTAAGTAAATCATCTCCTTTCTTAAAGCAGCAGCCATTTCTGTGAGTCACTGCTACATTTTTCTGTTGCTTTCTTATCAGCTTCTATTGTAATCTGTTTTTTCTTTGAGATAAATTTTATTGTTTTTCAAAAATTTTTGGTATATTTAAAATTTTATTTAAGTTATGCAAGTTTCATGTATTTCATATATACAGATTTAGGAACATAGTGATATTTCCTACTCTCCCCTCCCTCTTGCCTAGCTCCCACTCTACTTCCTCCTTCCTTTCCTATTCCTACTCTTAAATTTTGCAAAGATCTATTTTCAATTTACTTAATACTCATAAGGTTAACCCTATACTAAGTAAAGACTTCAACAAGTAGTATGAAGAATAAAACATTGTTCCTCAACAGCACAGACAAGGGCTATAAACAATCATCAAATCTTAAAACGTCTATTTCACTCCAATACATCACATTTTAGGTACTCTTAGTTGCTGCAGATCAGGGAAAACATATGATATGTGTCTTTTTGGGACTGGCTTATTTCACTAAATATAATGGTTTCTAGTTGAATCCATTTTGTTGCAAAAAAACCAGGATTTTATTTTATTTTTTACAATTGAGTAGTACTCCATAGTGTATTTTTAACATAATTTCTTTATCTAGTCATCAGTTGATGGACATCAGGGTTGATTTCTTATCTTAGCTATTGTTAATTGAGCTGCAGTGAATATGGGATACAGGTAACTCTTTCATGTGTTGATTTCTTTGGTTTGGGTCAATTTCCAGGAATGTGATGGCTAGATCATATATTGGGTCTATAGTCAGATTACTGAAGTATCTGCATCCCATCTCCCACAATGGCTACATAAGTTTACATTCCCAACAACAATGTAATAAGGCCCTTTTCCCCCCACATCCTCTGCAGCATTTGTTGTTTGTTGATTTCTGTACGAAAGCCATTGTTTTTTAAAGATTTATTATTTATTTGAAAGGCAAAGTGTGTGTGTGTGTGTGTGTGTGAGAGAGAGAGAGAGAGAGAGAGAGAGAGAGAGAGAGAGAGAGAGAATGATTGATATATCTTCCATCTGCTGGTTCAATTCCCAAATGGCCTCAATGGCCAGGGCTGGGCCAGGCTTCAGAGAGGAACTCCTTCCAGGTCTCACACGTGGGTACAGGGGTCCAAGTACTTGGGCCATTTTCCACTGCTTTCCTAGGCACAGCGAGTGGGACTGGAAGTAGAGCAGTTAGGACTTGAATCAGCACGTGTATGGGCTACTGGCACTGCAGGCAGCTGCTCTGCCACAGCATCGGCCTCATGAGAGCCATTCTAACTGGGGTGAGGTGGAACCTCAACATGGTTTTGATTTGCATTTCCTGATGGCTAATGATTATGAGCATTTTCTCATTGTCTGTTGGCCATTTGAATTTCCTGTTTTGAAAAACGCCTGTTCAAGTCCTTGCCCATTTCTTCACTGGATTGTTTGTTTTGTTGTTGAATTTTTTGAGCTCTTTAGATTCTGGATATTAACCCTTTATCAGTTGCATAGTTTGCATATATTTTTCCCATTCAGTTGGTTGCCTCTTCACTTGGTTGAGTGTTTCTTTAGCAGTGCAGAAGTTTATCAGCTTGATGTAATCCCATTTGTTAATTTGGCTATGATTTCCTGTGCTCCATGTCTTTTCCAAGAAGCCTTTGCCTATGCCAATGTGTTGCAGAGTTTCCCCAAAGCTCTCTAGTAATTTGATGGCATTGGGCCATAGATTTAGGACTTTAATTGCTTTTGAATGGCTTTTGGTGTAAGGTGTAAGGTGGGGGTCTTGTTTCATACTTCTTTATGCAGAGATCCAGTTTTCCTAGCATCATTTGTTGATGACACTGTCTTTGTTCCATGGATTGATTTTAGCTCCTTTGTCAAAGATAAGTTGGTAGTAGTTGCGTGGGTTGACTTATAAATGGATAGAGTTTGTATTCTGATCCATCATTCTACAAGTCTGTTTTTGTGTACCAGTATCAGGCCGTTTTGATTATAATTGAACTGTAATATGTCATGAAATCAGATATTGTGATGCCTCTGGATTTGTTTCTGTTGTGTAAGATTGCTTTAGTTATTCAGGATCTGTTGTGTTTGCAAATGAATTTTATCATTATTTTTCTAAATCTGAGAAAAATGTCATCGGTGTTTTCATTGGGATTGCATTGAATCTGTATATTGATATTTTGATCATATTGATTCTTCCAATCCATGAACATGGAAGATTTTTCTTTTTTATGTCTTCTTCTATTTTTTTCTTTACTGTTTTATAATTTTCATCCTAGCTATTGTGAATGGGATTGATCTTATAAATTATTTCACAGCTATGGCATTGTCTGTGTATAAAAAGGCTTTTGATTTTTCTATGATAATTTTATATCCTGCCACTTTACCAAACTCTTAGGAGTTGTAATAGTTTCTTAGTGGAGTCTTTTGGATACCCTATATATATATAATCACATCATCTGCAGATAGGATAGTTTGATTTCCTCCTTTCCAATTTGTATCCCTTTGATTTCTTTTTCTTGCTTAATGGCTCTGGCTAAAACTATAAGGACTATATTGAATTGCAAAGGTGAGAGTGTGAATCCTTATCTGATTCTGGATCTTTGTGGGATTGCTTCCAATTTTTCCTCATTCAATAAGATGCTGTCCATAGATATGCCATAGATTTCCTCAATGTTATTGAGGAATGTTCCTTCTATACCCAATTTACTTAAGGTTTTCATCATGACAGGACGTTTTATTTTATTGAATCCTTTCTCTGCAGCTATTGAAATAATCCTACGGTTTTTGTTCTTCTGTTTGTTAATGTGATGTATCACACTTATTGATTTGGAAATATTGAACAATCCCTGCATTCCAGGGATAAATCCCACTTGTTCTGGGTGAATGATATTTCTGATGTGTTGTTGGATTCAGTTGGCTAGAATTTTGTTGATGATTTTTGCATCTATGTTCATTAGGAATATTGGTCTATAGGTATCTTTTTCTGATGTATTGTCTTTTGGTTTAGGAATTAAGATTATGCTGCCTTCATAGAAGGAGATTGGGAGCATTTTCTGCCTGTTAATTATTTTTAAACAGCTTGAGAAAACTTGGAATTAGTTCCTGTTTAAATATCTGTTAGAATTTAGCAGTGAAGTCGTCCAGCCCTGGGCTTTTCTTTGTTGGGAGGTTATTTATTACTGATTCAATTTTTACCTTGGTTATTGGTCTGTTTAGGTTTTCTTTTTTTGCTAAATGTTTTTATGTTTTATTTTTTATTTTTTGACAGGCAGAGTGAACAGTGAGAGAGAGAGAGAGAGAGAGAGAGAGAGACAGAGAGAAAGGTCCTCCTTTGCTGTTGGTTCACCCTCCAATGGCCACTGCAGCCAGCGCACTGCGGCCAGTGCACCGCACTGATCCGAAGCCAGGAGCCAGGTGCTTCTCCTGGTCTCTCATGCGGGTGCAGTGCCCAAGAACTTGGGCCATCCTCCACCGCACTCCCTGACCACAGCAGAGAGCTGGCCTAGAAGAGGGGCAACCGGGACTAGAACCCAGTGTGCCGGCACTGCAAGGTGGAGGATTAGCCTATTGAGCCGCAACAGCGGCCGGTCTGTTTAGGTTTTCAATGTCTTCATGACTTAATATTGGTAGACTGTATGTGTCCATGAATCTATCCATTTCTTCTGGGTTTCCCAGTGTGTTAGCATATTGTTCTTTGTACTAATTCCTAATGATTACTCTTATTTACCTGGTATCTATTGTTTTTTTTAATTTTTTTTATTTGTAATTTTTTTCACAGGCAGAGTGGACAGTGAGAGAGAGAGAGAGAGAGACAGAGAGAAAGGTCTTCCTTTTGCCATTGGTTCACCCTCCAATGGCCACCACGGCCAGCGCGCTGTGGCCGGCGCACCATGCTGATCTGATGGCAGGAGCCAGGTGCTTCTCCTGGTCTCCCATGGGGTGCAGGGCCCAAGCACTTGGGCCATCCTCCACTACACTCCCTGGCCACAGCAAAGAGCTGGACTGGAAGAGAGGCAACTGGGACAGAATCCGGCACCCCGACCGGGACTAGAACCCGGTATGCCGGTGCCGCAAGGCAAAGGATTAGCCTAGTGAGCCACGGCGCCGGCCTCTGGTATCTATTGTTAAATTTACTTTATTTTATCTCTGATTTTATTGATTTGGGTCTTCTTCTTCTTAATTGGGCCAGTGGTTTATGAATTTTGTGTTTTTCTTTTTTTGAAAAACCAGCTCTTCATTTCACAGATTTTTTTGTATATTTTTTGTTTCAATTTTGTTAATTATTTCTTTCCTTCTACTCATTTGGGGTTTGGTTGTTGTTTTTTATGTCCTTGAGATGCATTGATAGCTCATATATATAGTGTCTTTCCACTTTCTACATGTAAACATCAACTGTTATAAACCTCCCTCTTAACACTGCATTTGCTGTATCCCATGAGTTTTTTTTTTTACCCACCGTTCATTCAGGAGCATGTTGTTCAGTCTCTATGCATTTACATATGATCTAGAGATTCTTGAGTTGTTGATTTCTAGCTTCATTCCATGGTGGTTGGAGGAGATACATAGTATGATTTTGATTTCTTTTGAATTTTCCAAGATTTTCTTTATGGCATAGCATATGTTCTGCCCTAGAGAATGTTCCATGCACTGGTGAGAAGCATGTGTATTTTGCAACTGTGGGGTAAAAAGTTCTGCAGATATTAGTTAGATCCATTTGGTCCATAGTGTTGATTAGTTCTATTGTTGTTGTTGTTGTTGTTGATTTTCTGTCTAGCTGACCTGTCCATGGTTGAAAGTGGGGTATTGAAGTCCCCCATTACTATTGTGTTGGAGTCTATGTTTCCCTTTAGATATATTAACATTTCTTTCAAATATCCTGGAGCCCTGTAGTTGGATGTATGTATATTTATTATAGTTACATCTTTCTGTTGAGTGTATCCCTTAATCATTACATAGTGCCCTTCTTTCTTAAGTTTTTGTGTCTGTTTTGTCTGATATCATGATAGCTACATTGACTAGTTTTTGCTTTTCATTAGCATGAGATATCTTTTTTCATCCTTTCACTTTCAGTCTGCATATGTCTTTGTTGGTGAGATGTATTTCTTGTAGGCAGCAAATAGATGGGTCTTGTTTTTTAATCCATTCATTCCATCTGCATCTTTTAACTGCAGAATTTAGGCCATTTATATTCAAGTAAACTGTTTGTTTACACCCCTATCTCTGTGCTTAGACTATGAGCTGATTGAGCTCTAGCTTATCTTACTTGTTTCATTATCTCCAAAACCTTGCACAGAACTTGTGAGAGTATATCACTGTATTTTAAAATCGAATTATGTGGCATTGACACACATGTATCACGATTGCTATTAGCAGAGTTATGTGATTCTGGTAAGAGCTATAGATGAGGCTGAATCACTAGCAGGAGGAAAAAGAGGAGAGTATGAATAAAAGCGAGTGACAGAAAAATGGATGGAAATGATAGGAGTAGTGTAAAAATACAAGAAATGTAGACAGTGAATGGAATAGGAGTTAGCACATAGTGAGCTACGGTTCCTCCTTTGTGATACCCTTTTCCTACCAGTATAGTTCTCTTGTGAGATGCAGAGGCAGAGGAGCTGCAGACAGTAAATAAGAAACCCATGAGTATCTTGGGTGAATAAATTTGAGACCATTTAACAAATATGTCTAAGTTCTCTACCATTGAGGTGTTTTTAACATAAAGATATAAACGTTAGGTCAATAAAGGACTCAAGTTTTATAAATTTTATTTATTTTCATTATTATTCAAAAGGCAGACAGATGATTGATTGATTTGTGTCTTCCATTGGTTAATTCACTCCCTATATGCCTGGAGATTCCAAGTTGGACTAGGCAGAAGCCAGGAGCTTTTTACTCAATTTGGGTCTTGCACGTGGATGGCAGCGACCCTGTGCTTTAACTATCACCTGATGTCTCCCAGGGTTTGCATTAGGAGGGAGCTGAAATGGAAAGTGCAGTTGGGATCTTAGCCCACGCACTGTGATATGTGATGCAGGCACCCCAAGCTGTCTCTTAACCATGTTTGCTCTTCCCATACAGTCATGAACTCAAATGCACCATATGATGAGTGTTATAATATACTGCTCTAGACCTCTGTATTGTCATGTAGATGTTATTTCTTGTCAGTTATTCTAGTCTGGATGATTACTTTCTAATACCAAACCCCTAATTTCTTAGAAAGGATTTAATAATTATTGTCTTAAATTACCATCTTCTGGGACTATTGGGTTTCTTCAAAAATTTCAAAACTCACATGCTCTTACTATTGATATTCTGCTACTATTGCTATTTTTATTTTCTTTTATTCAATTCTCCTGTGTGAGACAGTGTCATGTCTTCCTTGAACTATGTCAGATTAAAAAATATGTGATAATTTTTTCTCTTAAAAATTTTAATGCTTTCATTATTAAGATTTGGGCACATGTACAGTTGTCACAAATAAAAGTAAAAAAAAAGCACTCAATGTAGTAATTTTTTAAAGATTTATTTATTTATTTGTAGGCAGAGTTAGAGAGAAGGGCAGGGACCTAGATGGAAAGTGGAGTATCTGGGACTTGAACTGGTGTCCATTTGGAATGCCAGCTTCATAGGTGACAGCTTTACCCGCTACGCCACAGTGCTGGTCCCTCATTGTAGTTTTAAACTAAATATGTCAAGTGTCAAATATATGATAGACATTATGAATTGAGTATTTTATTTTTTATTGGCCTTTACTCTCGATAAAATTTTAGGGAAGATACTTATGATCCGTGTCATATCTAGCTTAATTTAAAAAGTCTGTCTATTTTTGACAATGTGATGTTTTCATCATGGCATCCTATGGTAGTGCATTATAGTGTACTATACTCAATTAGGACTTTCAAGTTCATGTGCTGTGTTCTTCAGAACTGGAATTTTTGAATGTGCTTTTTTGTTAGCTCTGTTGCCTCTTGCAAAGCACAATAAATAGTTTCAGTGCTCTGCAGATAGCAGTATTTCATAGGCGTAGAACAGAGTCACCTCTGACTGCTTGATATGATTGAAATTGTACCGTGGCTTTAATTTTCAGAAACAGCTTTCTAGATACTGTGCATAAGTCTTGGCTGTGTCTTAATAAACATGTGGTGACCTCCACCTGTAAAAATGAATGTGGCTTAGAATACCGAATGACTGCAGCTTGTCACATGCTTTCTGGGTGCATAATATGTCAGTGAAAGCCAGCAGCTGGGCAGGAAAGGATGGCCAGTAGAAGCTTCGGGGTAAAGATCGCAGTTTCGGTCCTCTTATTGTTGTGTTGTAGAAAGCCAACAGAGGGAGTTCAGTGATTAAAACCAGAGTCAGCAACCAAGGTGGGACTAGAATTCAGGCCTCTGCAGCCCCGTCCCACATGTTTGCCTGCATAAGAAAGAGATGTTCCTGTCTATTTTCAGCTGGATAGCATTGGAATCCCTTTGTTCTGTGTACATTATATGTGAACATATGTACCTGTACATGATCGATCTGCAAACACTACCCTCTTCAGAATGAATGATACCATTGTCCCAATTCAGAAATATGTGGAGGCTATTAAAAAAACAAACCTGAGCTATGATTCAGTGGGAGCATCTAAGCTATGATTCAATGAAAAGAATACTTACAGAAAGGCGTTAGATGGTAGCATCAGTGAAAATAGGGAAGAGCATGTGGAAACTTTCTGAACCGGTTTGCACCTTTTCTGTAAATCTAAAATTATTGCAAAATTTAAAATGTTACTTGAGGGGTGAGTGTTGTGGCGTAGCAGGCTAAGCTGCTGCCTGAGATGCTGGCATCCCGTATCAGAGCCACTGTTTGCTCTGTTTGCAGCAGAAGATGGCTCAAGTGCTTGGGCCCCTGGCACCCACGTGGGGGATGCTGATGGAGTTTCAGGCCCCTGGGTTTGGCCTGGCCCAGCCCCAACTGTGGCAGGCATTTGAGGAGTGAAATAGTAGATCTCGATCTATCCCTCCCTACTTCTCTGCCTCAGTCTCTGCCACTGTTCTTCAAATAGAATACATCTTATAAGGGAAAAGGGAGCAGAGGTTTTAGTCAGGTACCTACAGTTTCTTAGAAAAAGTTGTTTATTAAAAGCACTGTAGGATGGTGCTGTGGCTCAATAGGCTAATCCTCCGCCTTGCGGTGCCGGCACGCCAGGTTCTAGTCCCGGTCGGGGTGCCGGGTTCTGTCCTGGTTGTCCCTCTTCCAGGCGAGCTCTCTGCTGTGGCCAGGGAGTGCAGTGGAGGATGGCCCAAGTGCTTGGGCCCTGCACCCCATGGGAGACCAGGAGAAGCACCTGGCTCCTGCGATCGGATCAGCGTGGTGCGCTGGCTGCAGTGCGCCGGCCGTGGTGGCCATTGGAGGGTGAACCAAAGGCTAAAGGAAGATCTTTCTCTCTTTCTCACTGTCCACTCTGCCTGTCAAAAATAAAAAAAAAAAAATAAATAAAAGCACTCTAGTCACTTTAATGACAAAAACAAAAGGAAAAACAGCCTCTGTCCAAGTGGAGGCTTGTTCTGTTTTTTCCTATTTTTTGAACTGGTCCATGTTGAACCCTCAAAGATTCAAAATTCTATATGTTACTCTTTGTATTTTAGAAATGTGACTGATAATGGCAATATCAGCCAAAGATAGTAAAGAAAATTGTAAATAAAAGCTATTTATATATAGTTTTCTTAAAAACTTCATAAATGGAATAATTGCATAAAGAGTTATATGTGTGTTTTCTTAAAAAATTTAAGAATGTGTATTTCCAGTGAAAAGTCATTCATGACCACAAATGGGTATCTTGCTCATTCTTCCACCCTCACTGAAGTTATGACCTGTTCTACATTTTCTGTTCTTCCCTACCTGGTCAAAGAGGGATGAAAGGAGAATGCCAGGACAGAACCCAGCTGCAGGGTTCTAGAACAGGGCTCAGCAAACTTTTTCTGTGAAGAACCAAATAGTATATAATTGAGCCTTTGTGGATCATAAGGCCTCTACTACAGCTGCTCAGCTTCTCTCTCATGCTGCTAAAGTGGCCCTGAGGACAAGCTGTAGCTGGACGAATGTGTCTGTGTTTTATTAGTTAATTAGAGAGAAAGAGAAACTATCCATGCACTGATATGCTCCCCAGATGCCTGCAGTGTCTGGGACCGGGCCTGGCCCGGAGCCAGGAACTCCATCCACGTCTTCAGTGAGGGTGGCAGGAACCTACTCACTTGAATCAACGCTGCTGCATTACCAGGAAGCTGGAGTGAGAAGACAGAGCCTGGAACTGAACCCAGGCACTGTGAGTGGGATGTTGGCTTCGTAAGCACTAGGCTAGATGTGTGGGCACATTTAATAAAACTCATGCACACTGAAATCTAAATATGACTTGTGAAGAAATATTAGATTTCTTATTAATAATTTTTCCAACCAATTAAATGATTTTAAATCACCACACTCTTAACTTGTGGGCTGTACAGCAGTAGACAGCAGGCTAAGATCTGACCTGCATGCAGACCACAGGTTGCCAGACCCTGGCTAGAGTATTCAAAGGGACTTTTAGGAAATTTTTTTTCAGAACCTATTGTGCTGGGAAGCATGCTACTAGTTGTGGAAGCTGGAGTCTTGTGTTGTTTTAAAACATAGAGGAATAACAGTGGATTCTTGCTAAAGCGCTTTAATAAAATAATCTTCAGAACTAATGCACGTTCATGCTTCTGTTTATTCTGATGGCCAGGATGTGCCTGCCAAGGGTGTGGTGCTGGTGTATTTATTAGTTATCTGTGGGCATACATTGTTTTCTATATTGTTTGTTGCTGGAAAATGGAGTGTAAAGTCATATTAAATCATGGGCATGGTTTGCCTTATAGTTTTTGACTGCTTCTTTAATTTAATGGAGCAAATGATCCAAACTCGGGCTGTTCACATAGTGTTCCCTAAATACATAATCTTATTAAGAGAAACATGATTGAACTATTGTCTATATAGGACTACTGGTCATTCTGACTTATCAAAAAAAGTTAGGTTAAATGTTGATTTTGATTTTTTGTCTCATAATTTATTAGGTTATTTTTTTCTGATTGAACTGGAGGTTTCCCACCTGTTGATTTTCTCCCTAGATGCACACAAGACAGGGGCTCTGGGCAAAACCAAAGCCAGGAGCTCACAGGTGTGGCAGGTAGTCATGAACTTGAGCATCACCTGCTATCTCCCAGGCTGTGCATTAGCACAAAGCTGAAATCAGAAGTGGGATTAGGGCTTGAATCCACATCCTGTATAGGAAGTGGGTGTGCCAAACAGTGTCTTTAACTGCTGCATCAACTACCTGCCCCAAACCAACCTAGTGGTTTCCGTGTGAATTGACCATGTTTCTGAAATCAGCTCTACATAAAGTATAGAAACCTAGCTAAATTATGTAGCCAATTTAATTTTCCCAATGTGTGATACTCGAGAACCCAAACATAGTCTGAGTAGGAAATAGCTGCGGTGGTCTGTTTCCGTCCATTGGGATCGGTCAGTCCTCAGACGGTGCCTGAAAGCCCTAAGACTGAATGCTGCTGTACTAAACACGTAGAAGACAGTAAAATCCAGGGAGTTCACAGTCATAATTTGCCAAAGCACTACAGCAACAAAATTTCAGTAATGTTTTGTAATTAAAGCACATCACTCATATATAATTTTACAGTTTGGGAAATAAGGCTGTGTGGAATATCAGCACTGATGATGGAAACAGACTGTGTACACAGTTTGGGTTTTATATAAATACTTTAAAATATTGGCTTTCTTCTATAAAAATAGATGAATAGTATCCAGGTTTTTACAAGAATTTTAGCATAAAAGCAAAATTGCTATCATTTTCCATCTTGAAAGGAGACATGAAGCTAGCATAGCAAAATGTGTGAGACGCAGTATGGGCTAGGGAGGTGTGAAAGGAAAATGAGACCGTGGGTGCAGGTGAGCCTCGCTTGGGCTGTTCTCAGGGACATTTTCAGAGTGGTGCAGTGGGATTTGCTGAGCTGACCCCTGACCCCTGACCCCAAGTGCATTTCATTGCATCTGCTGCGGATCCTGAGTCCTTGAACTTTCAGAAAACCCAAGGATAAGTTGTTTGTCTTACACTGTCAAGATTTACGTTAGGCAGTCAGATTCACGCTCCTTACTGTGAGTCGGTGAATTCTTTGCTGCATTAACATCTTCCAGTTGGAAAAGCAAAACACTCAATACCTTGACTGAGATTAGAAAGGGGGACTCTGGGAGGATGTCTTTGCCAGCTGGACGCCAACAATGTAATTCATACATTGGTCAGCTCAAGCCTTCATCTCATAGTTCAGAAGCCTGGAAATCCCAGACCAGGATACCAGCATGGCCTTACAACAGTCTTTAAGAGTAGGTTTTGGGATTTCTTTTTTTTCCATTGTATTTCTCTTTTAATTTCACTCACCAATCCATCCTGTAAGTATTTGAATCGTTATTAGATTGTAAGGCTTTGTACTAGTTTCTATGGGGAATGCAAAGAGGGAAAAAAAACTGAGTTCTCTCCTCTTTAGGAGTTTGTAATCTATCTAATGGATGTGACACAGTTGCTCAAAAAAATAAAGTAGGATGTTCCTCGTGACAGTTGAGGTCTAAGCAAAGTATTGTGGGCTCACAGACAGAATGATTAGTGCCAAATGGGGAGAGCAAGCAGTTAGTCTCTAAACCGAATCTTAAAATGGGTATGATTTTGAGTTGCACAGCTTTTAATAGTAAGCATAATTATTGTATATCAAATATTTTTAAGGAAATACTTCATTTTTTCAAGAAAATGATTCCTTAAAGTTCTGCTTGCAAATGAGTGTTTTTCCAAACCACTGCTCTAGATATGCCTTGATTTTGGATAGTGTGTTTTGCATAACTACAGTTCATGGTGTAAACATTGTGACAATTACTGAGAACAGGGCCCCCCCCAGATGTGAAGTAGGCCTAAGATTGGTTTTTCCTTTCAAAAAGTTATTTTCAACAGGGCACTCAAATGCCATAAAGATACAGAACACAGAATACTTAGTTCTATTTCTATTATTTGGACATCATCTCCAACCAATGAAAACCTGGATTGCATGCTGCACTTACAAACTTAACAGAATATAACCTTCCAGTGTCTTCTCTTTAGTACCTCTGCTTTTTATAGAGATAGAAAGCAAACTGGAATGAGGAGTATTTTCAATTTTGAAATCTTAATGTGTGTAGTTCATGGAAAATCCCTCAGTCTCACAGACCCTAGTATAGAAAGCTTCAGATCAGAATAGCAGCAGCTCTCCTGGGGGCCTCAAAGTTAAACGGCCCAAGTTCAAAAATACCACTGGGCAGTGGTGGCAGCATCAGGTGTTCACCTTGGCCCCAGTGGGGGTGTGTCTCATTGCAGCCTGTACTTGGGAGGGAAGACTAGATGGCATGGAAGAGAATGTTTTGTACTTTTATTTCATTTAAATTAGCACAAAGGGAGGGAATTTTGCCTCCCATGTGAAGTCAGTCATTTCTTGGGTTGCTAGCTCAATGTTTTAGCAGAACAGCTGTTCTGTACGATGTGGCTTTCTGCAAGCAATATTTCTACTGCTAGGAAAGTGGCAGCCTGCCAAAGAGAGTGCCCAGACCAACCCCTAAACAAAAAAAATCTTTTGTCAACGACTCTAATAATTTGTACAATTCAGGGAAGGAGGGGTGTCGCACAGTCTTTGCAGATGTGCATTTATGATGCTATTTTTAAGCAGAGCAGCATGAAAGAATAGATTCATACGAATTGTAAGTTGATCGTTCATTTTCAGCATTTGGCTTCTGCTCCTGCCCAAATTTCATCCTGTGTAAAGAAAACACAGCCAGTCTTGAAACGCGGGAAAGCAGGGTGTGACAGACAGCAAGATGGAATTCTTCCTTTGCAACCTGTGATGCCTGCTCAGAAACAAAAAGCTCTGGGATCCCCTTCTGCATCCCACGACCCCCCCGCCCCATACACACACACACACACACACACACACACACACACAAAGATCAATCCAGTTTGCTGATTCTCTCACAGTGAAAACTTGCTATCCTTCAGCATTTTAAGGAAATAAACTCTTAATGAGCCTGCATGCTTTTACAGCAGTCCATTCTCTGAAAATGAGTTTAAGTGCTGAAGGAAACGCCAGAAGCATTTACACAACCAGTGCCAAATTAATATGTGTTACTTCTCTGTAGTTTAACATTCGAGGCGCCGCGCTGTTTTTTCCAGGATCAGGACCCAGTTTGGTCCCAGATCTGTCTTTTGCACTCTGGTTATTCAAAATCCATAGTGGTGCAGTGGGCTACCTGTGATGCCAGTGATGCAGTTAAGAATGTAAAAAGACTTTTAAAAAAAAAACTGGGGCTGGCGCTATGGAGTAGCAGGTAAAGCCGCTGCCTGCCGTGCCAGCATTGCATATGGGTGCTGGTTCTAGTACCAACTGCTCCTCTTCAGATCCAGCTCTTTGCTGTGGCCTGGGAAGGCAGTAGAAGATGGCTGAGTGCTTGGGCCCCTGTACCCACGTGGGAGACCTGGAAGAAGCTCTAGGCTCCTGGCTTCGGATCAGTGCAGCTCTGGCTATTGCACCCATTTGGGAAGTGAACCAGAGGCTGGAAGACCTACTTCTCTCTCTCTCTCTTTCTCTTTTTTTGACAGGCAAAGTTAGAGAGAGAGAGAGAGAGAGAGAGAGAGAGGTCTTCCCTCCATTGGTTCACCCCCCAAATGGCCGCTATGGCTGGTGCACTGCACCGATCTGAAGCCAGGAGCCGGTGCTTCTCCTGGTCTCCCATGGGGTGCAGGGCCCAAGTACTTGGGCCTTCCTCCACTGCACTCCCTGGCCACAGCAGAGAGCTGGACTGGAAGAGGAGCAACCAGGACAGAATCTGGTTCCCCAACCAGGACTAGAACCGGAGTTCCAGGAAAATAGTGGCGGCACAAAATTATCCATATCACATGCTTGTTGCTATACTTGAGGCCAGTATCATTTTATTGATCTTAAGAATCTATACTTTTTGCCTGGGCCAGTATGGAACTCCATCTCCAATATTTACACTTACACATTAACTTTTCCTAAAATCTTAGAATGGACATACTGCTTTTTCAAAGGCTTTTTTGTTTTTTTGTAACAACTAGGTAGAAAAACATGCCAAGATATTACACATTTGTTTTTGCATTTCATCCTTTATTATTTATTTAATTTTAAATTTTACTTAAGGTAAACACATGTCATGGATTTCATAATACAGATTTGGGAACAGAGTCCTACTTCTCACTGTTTCCTCTCTTCCACCCATGCTCCCAAACTTGCTCCCCCTTCCTCTCTTATTCCCTCTCCTAATTTTTACAGTGATCTACTTTCAGTTTACTTTATATTGATAAGATTAACCCTATACTAAATAAAGAATTCAACAAATGGTATGAAGAAAAAACACTGTTCCTAAACAGTAGACAAGAGCTATAAACAATCATAAAAACTCAAAATGTCAATTTCACTCCTATACATTACATTTTTGGTATCACAGATAGGTAAAACATATGACATTTGTCTTTTTGGGACAAATTATTTCTGTAAATATAATGGCTTCCAGTTGCATCCATTTTGTTGTAAAAGACAGGATTTCATTCTGTTTTACAGCCGAGTAGTATTGCATTGTGTAGATATACCATAGTTTCTTTATTCGGTCATCAGGTGATAGACATCTGGATTGATTCCATATCTTAGCTGTTGTGAATTGAGGGGTGTATAGGTAACTATTTCATATGCTGATTGCATTTCCCTGGGGTAAATTCCCTGTTGTGGGATTGCTGGGTCTTGTGGTAGATCTACTTTCAGCTTTTTGGGGTATCTCCATACTGTCTTCCGCAATGGCTATACCAGTTTACATCCCCACCATCAGTGCATTAGGGTCCCTTTTTCCCCCACATCCTTACCATCATTCATTGTTAATTTCTTTGTGAGAGCCATTCTAACTGGGGTGAAGTGAAACCTCATTGTAGGGACCAGCACTGTGGCATAGTGGATAAAGCCACCGCCTGCAGTACTGGCATCCCAATATGGGCACTTGGTCAAGTCCCAGGCGCTCAACTCTCAATCCAGCTCTCTGCTATGACTTGGGAATGCAAGATGTCCCAAGTGTTTAGGCCCCTGCACCCACGTAGGAGACCCAGGAAGCTCCTGGTTCCTGGCTTCAGATCGGCCCAGCTCCAGCCATTGCTGCTGTTTGGGGAGTGAATCAATGCATGGAACCTCTCTCTCTCTCTCTCTTTCTCTCTCTGCCTCTGCCTCTCTGTAACTTTTTCTTTTAAATAAACAAATCTTAAAAAAAAATACTCATTCTGATTTTGATTTGCATTTCCCTGATGGCTAGTGATCCTGAGCATATTTTCATGTGTCTGTTGGCTATTTCAGTTTCCTCTTTTGGAAAATGGCTGTTCAAGTATTTTGCCCATTTCCTCATTGGGTTGTTTGTTTTGTTGTTGAATTTCTTTATGTATTTTGGATATTAATCCTTTATCGGTTTCATAGTTCATGCATATTTTCTCCCACTCTGTCAGTCATGCCTCTTCACTTTGCTGAGTGTTTCTTTGCAGTGCACAAGCTCCTCGGTTTGTGATTCCATTTGTCAATTTTGGCTTTGATTGCCTGTGCTTCATTTCCAAGAAGTCTTTGCCTATGCCAATGTCTTGCAATTTCCCCAGTGTTCTCCTCTAGTAATTTGATGGTGTCAGGTCATAGATTTAGATCCTTGATCCAGATCCTTGATCCATTTTGAGTGGATAGAAACCTGCTTGAGAATGAGTATCATTGTTGTTTATGTATCTAAAACTCTGTTTAATTACTCCTGCCTTTTATGTACCAAAGACACACTTAATCAAGGAAGGCAGAACGGAACATGTTCAAAGATCCTTTCTTAAAGCAAATTTAGGACTTTTATATACTGACTCATTTTACTAAATGAAGTTCATTCAATTTGGCCCATGAGCAGTGCAAGTGGTTTAGAATGCTCAAGTGCATTAATGTTAGCCTCTGTGTAAAAGGTAAGGAAAAAAATCTTGCTCTTTGTTTATATTATACAATTTATATAAAAAAATCCTAGGGAGAATATTGATTTGTATTTGATATTTTGTATTTAATAATCATAGCACTTTGTCTTATCCACCATTAAGCAATGACTTTATTCTCGCACATTCTAGGCGATACCCCTAGACTAGATTTGGAGTTGCAAGAAGACAATTGCTTAGATTGTGGTCCAGTTGATCTCAAGATCATTGCTTTATAAGCTTTTGAGTAAATTAATTCCACAAGAAGAAAAGAGTTCGAACTCAGTATAGACTTCCTTCTAGACATAACTGACTTGATTGGCTAATGTGGACTCAGAATATGGGTGTTTGGAGGAATTCATCACCCAATGGAGCATGGTTCATTGTCTTAACAGAAAGGTCACACATTCTGTCATTCATTCACAGTTGTGTGTAAGTTGAAACCAAATTATGGTGTTGTGTTTCAAGGCACTAAATTTGTTTTCCATATTTTTTCACAGTGTGACTTGGTAATGTAACACAGTAAGATGACTTGCTCAGTTTTAACTAGTGCCTGGTTTATGATTTTCCAGTATTACTAGTTCTTTGCTGAACCCATTCCCTTCTTTGGAATTGCATACATGGCAAACTTCAGTTTTCCCACAATTGATGTGTTTGTAAAATCTGAGTTTTCAGAATGTTTTTCTGCAGTCAGCTCTCGTGGCTTCATTCTACTAATTGCTCTTTCTTCCTTCTCCTTTACCTCTCTATCTAAGCCATTCCTTTGTAGTACTGCAATTCATGATTCTTGTTCAGAGAATTGCAGTGAAAGACTGTCAAACAGTGGTAGCATTTTAAATAATTTTTAAGCTATGCTGGGCAGAGCAGTGATTCCAAATCAGATTTCTCAGTTCATATTTCTTATTAATGTTGTTTCATGTTGGTTTCTGGAGTGGATAGCCCTGGACGGTGCATCTGGGGACTGGAGAAGACTCCTCATTGCATTTTCTGCCACTTGTACTCTATAAATATAACAAACTTTGTCTCCATTTTGATTGCATACTATGGATTTTGCTATTGATGTTAATCACTTGACTTAACAGAAAATGAAAATTAAAAACCTCTGCACATATTATCAAAGTATGACAAATCTTAGGCCGGTCCAATTACTTAAATGATTATCAGTCATTCAATATTTTAATTTTGGATGCATCTACCTCAAGGACTTCTTGATATGTTCCTTAGTTTTAATAATGACCACAGTACAGCCAGTAACACAGTCTGTAAGTTTTACCAAAAGTAAGCCAAGAATGCTGTAAATTAGCTTTATTTTCGATTACTTTAAAAGAAATGAATGGCCTTTAGCATGTCCATTCTCACAGCAAACTGTGAAAATGGAACAGGAACAATCTGATGAGGAAGCACATCCTACTATGTTGTGAGTCTGCTTGGGATATGAATGGGTCTGATAGATTTCTCAGCAACGAAGGAGACATGAGCTGTTACATGTAGTCGCCCTGTGTTTGAGGTTGCTAATGATTTCATTTTAATGTCACCGTTTAGTTTCATACTGATCATTTATACTGACAAAAAGGAAGAAAAGAAAACAAGGAACCTGTCATCAATCATTCATTTAATCAAGTAGCAAAAGTAGACAAATAAACATACTGAGTTAATTATTCTTCTGTATGTAATGATTGACAATAAAGCTAATTTATGCTTATTTAACCCTTTGGTATTTAGTTTGTTGGAATTAGTAGGTTTAGCTGTTGTAGAAAAGACTTGTGGGTGACCTTCTCTTTCCTCAGCTACTTTACGGGAACTCAGCCTTCATGCTTAAAGTATGTACTCACTTGAAATCTATCTTGGTAACAACTCATAATTATTTATTTCTGAGCATATTTACTATTATGCTATCAAATACAAGGAAAAACAATTATGAGACTTTGGTCTGTCTCCTCTGTATTGTTCCTGTTCCGATCCTTTCTTGAAGACTTTTGAAATGTGCATGCTTAAGGTGTAATATGATTTACAACTGGACACAGATATGCTGATAATTCATGTATGTATTAGATAGGGCACATGTAGAAAAGAAGTCTTAGTGACAGTAAAACACTGAAACATGTATTTCAGCTAAAAGGGTCCTTGAAAATTCTGAAATCCTATTTTGGGTTTGCCAGCATTTTTCTCCAGTTCTCCTAAAGAAATTTCTGCCAATGGAATCCCTTTTACAAGTTGATGATTAGTTTTATCAGACTTTCCATAAACATGGTATTCTTCAGGTCAGTGTGAATAGTAAGTAAGATTTTCTGATTATTTCCAATGGAATCATTCTAGCATTCTTGTCTAAATCAGGCTGCAGCCACAATGTCTGGCAAGTAAGAAGCAGACTGAAGGCATTAGGGATGCAAACAGAAATTCAATTTTTGATGAAATTGTTACACAAAGGTTTTAGATGGTATAGAAATGTGGGTGCCTTTATGGAGAGAGTTGTGTTTCTTATAGTTGCATTTTTATTTTTTTTATTTATTTGAAAGGCAGAGTTACAGGGAAAGGGGGGTATCTTGCATCCACTAGTTCACTCCCGAATGCCTGCGATGACTAGTGCTGTGCCAGGCCAAAGCCAGGAGCTTCTTCCGGGTCTCTGATATCAGTGCAGGAGATCCTTGGGCCATCTTCCTCTGCTTTGCCAGGCACGTTAGCAGGGAGCCAGATCAGAGGTGGCACAGCAGGTACTGGAACCGGTACCCATGTGTGATGCTGTCTTTGCAGGTTGCTGCTTAACCCACTACACCATAGCACTGGCCCCTCTGCTTGTGTTTTGTTAAATCACTTTGTCCTTAGCAGTTTTAATTTAGTATAGGTGAATTCTAATCACTCAGTGATCTGAAGTCTTTACTGAGCTCCTGGCCAGTTCAGTTCTAACAAACCAGAACTCAAGTTGGTGAAATTGGGCCAGGAAACCTTGGGTTTATAGGGGCCAGACCAGAGAATGCTGCCTGCAAAACTTAGGATGTAGACTGTCTTCTTTGCCACCTAAATAAACTACATACATACATATGTACATAAAATCTTATTTTTATTTTCCCTGTTGAGAGAATGGTCAAGTTTACTGTAAGTCCCAAATTCTGTAAGTATGAACAGAAAGTTTCAGTAGGTTGCAAGCTCATATGACGGTTATTAGATTCTCACATTTTGGTTTTGATTGATGATGTTGCAACTCACTTTCCTGAGGCTTCCTCATGATGTGACTTTTCTGTGCCAGTGTAGTTATATCTGCAATGGCAAAAGTAAAATTTGAATATATACTGTTTTTAAATTGTAAGCTACAAACTATCTAAAACCACATGGAAAATAATTCACATTGTCAAATCGTTGTGTAAATGAACTGTCCATTGGTGATGAAAAGATGGTTTTAAAAATCAGTATTGTCGACATTTCTTAATTTGAAAATAATTATATTCAATGAATGAATCCTTCTACTTCGTCACCTCCTTTTTGCCACGGCTGCCCTTAAGCTCCATTAATTTCAGTGTAAGTGTCTTTTTAAAAGATTGATGTATTTTTCTGAAAGGCAGAGTGACAGAGGGAGAAAAAGAAGGAGGGAGAGAGATCTTGGAGCCACTGGTTCACTTCTCAAATGACTACAACAGCTGAGCTAGGCCAGGCCAGAGCCAGGAGCTTCACTTGGGTCTCCCACATGGATGGCAGGGACTCAAGCAATTGAACCATCATTTGCTGCTTCCTGGGCACATTAGCAGGTTAGGTGGACAGGAGGCAGGATACCTAGGACTGGAACTAGCTATTGGATGTGGGACGCAGGCATCCCAGCCGGTAGCCTAACTGGCTGCACCGCAGTTCCTGCCCCACTGTGTAAATGTCTTCCAGAGAAACCTTGTCGCTCTTTTCTGTTTGTCCTTTGTCTGCTTTTTACCTGCATGCATTAATTAAATGATGGCATGAACGAAGAGGGGGAAATTTGTGGTCTTTTTTTGTTCCCTGAAATAATAGGTGATTGTTTTTGCTTTTGTTCAATAGGGCTTTTTTTATTATTAAGTTAAAAATCTGCAACTAGCAGGTTAAGCAAAAATGTGGACTATAATCACTGTAGAAACAGTAAAATCAATGAGTTTATTATCCTTTGTTTGAAGAGCCCTTCACTATTCTTTTATGACTGTCATTTGAAAGTTACCAGAGAGTCTTTGCATAAGTGTGATATGTATTCAGAAACATCTATGCCCAGAGACAGACACTGTTGTGGGAAAAAAAAAAAAAGTGCATATTTGAATTGGAATATTTGGTCCAAACACCCTGTGAATCAGTTCATGAAGAAAAATGAAATTTTAAATCTGGATTTTTTTTTAGCACTCTCAGAAGTTTTGGACCAAATGCGTCTTTCAGCCACTAGCGTGTCATGAATACGCGGTAATGAATGTTGCATTGGTACAATTCTTGGGGACACGTAACATCTGTTTCATGTAGCTTTCAGTCATCATATCAGTGAGTTCCGTACCCCTTAGCCCCGTTCAAAGTGAGAAGGATGCAGGGTAAGTTCTGGTGCCTTCTGTCCATTCTGCATTTCATTTCCCTGCCTGCCCTGGAAGAGAATCAAAGAAAGGATTTGCTCTGTGGTTGTCCTTTGCTCAGAAGTGGTGTGTTGAAACTGAGGTTCTCTGCCTGACTGTCATGTTCTTGCATTTTGCTTGCCCTCAGCCTCTGGTTTGCTCTTGTATGTCACTTACACAGCGGCTGTCCAGTTTAAAGGCTTATCGTTAGTATTAATTTTCTTCTTTATTTTACCGCATTGTAGTTTTATTTATTCGTTAAGAATAAAAACTGGGTATTAACCACCTGCTGGTGCACCTCGTACTTAGAGATAGCAAAGAAATAGCGAATGCTTTCCTGTTCTTGAAACGTTTGTAATTTATTTGTAGAAATAAGACTTTTTGCTATATGCAATTGGGAAAGCGTTGGTGAGAGAATCTCAGGGCAAGTGCACTGAATTTCTTAGGAAACTAAAGAGAGCTGTAGGGGCTGACATTTAGCATGGTGGTTAAGGTGCCGCTTGAGGGGGCTGCGTCCAGTACTGGAGCCCCTGGGTTTGAGTCCATCTCCACTCCCCGTTGCATCTTCAGCTCACACAAACCCTGGGGCATCACATAATGACTCAAGGAGTTGGGTCCCAGCCACCCGCGGGCATGGGAGACCCAGATTGAGTTCCTGGCTCCCGGCTTATGCTCGGCCTAGCCCTGGCTTTTGGGGGCATTTGGTGAGTGGAGCAGCAGAAGAAAGATGTCTCTGTCTCTCTCAAATAAAGTAAATAAATAAATTAACCAAAGATCCACTCTAGCCCATTCTCTTTGCTGTAGCCACAAGTCTAAAGAGTGCATTCTGGGCCCACACTGGGCCCACACACGGTGGTGGTGTCCTTTTTGTGACTGTTACCCTGTATCAGCCACTGCGTGCTGTCACGCAGAAAATAGCTTCCCTACGTTCTGTGGATGAGAAAACTGAGGTGTGAAGAGACTTACCAACTCGTTCAAGGTCAGACGGGTTCTCAGTTCTGGAGCATGTAAGTGCGTCTTCCCCAAACAGATACCCCAAGATTAACAATTTGCTTTGAAGCCACTTCCCTGTGACTACAGCTGATAAAGGGCCAACGTGCAACCCAAACATTTAGTCTATGGAATGGGGCAATCACTTTTTTCTCAATTTTCCATAAATGTTGAGAGAATATAACTACATCTCAAATATTCGCAAACTGCTCGGCGTTTCTTGGAGAAGTCATTTAAGTTCCTAGTTACCGCAGCAACATTACACTCAATTTTTGTTAGCTTTTAAGTTTTCAGTCTTGCTGACGGATAAATCTCTGTTTTGATTTTGTAATTTATTACTGAAGTCAAGCTGAGGTATTCAGGTAGTGAGATGGATTTTTTTTTTATCTTATCAGTGGAGTTCAGGAAAAAATTAAGATGGCATGATTGAAATGTTTCTTAGGCTTCTGGTTGCCGTTTTGTAGAAACACAATGTTTGTAACCCAGCAGAACAACCATGGCTACCTGAGCATATGTTCAATTCAGCTTTCCTAGGAGAGGGGGAAGTATTATCTAACATTTTAAATGCTTGCTTCTCATGTCAGGATCTTTAGATTTCTGATATTCCAGCTTTCTTGTTGATGTAGTCTTATTGGCCTGGCAGTCTTCATGTGCTCTCCCTACTTTGTTGAACAGCATGTCCTGGAACTTGGGATGCCATTTTTCTCGGCATTTTAGGGGGCAGCTGATGCACTCAAGGCATCACCTAACCACCAGCAAACACATTCTTGACTGAATAATGATGTATGTGGAATGTGACTTTTTTTTTTTTTGCCTTATAAATGGATAGCAATTTACACAGCTGTGGATGTGGGATGTTTCAATCCCAGACCATGTTGTAAGAAAAATTGAATGACAGTGAGCAAAACAGCAGTAATTATAAAACTAATTACTAAATGCTGATGATGCCCATAGGCTTTGCATAACTAAAATTAGAAAAGGAAATTGCTTTCGGCTTCAGAGAGGCAAAATGCTCGTTATTTCACTGTTTCAGTCAAAATGGAGGGTAGTATATAAAGTTCAATCAGGAAAATATACATGCATACATATATATATCTATAGATTTGCATATACAAACATTTTCTCTGTTGAAATGTTATTCACTCTATCTTCCAATTTTATTTATAGAACTTTATGCATAGGTATTTACATAAAGAAGATAACTCTATTAAAGTATTTGAATGCAAAATATATAGATTATGCATTTTTGCATGTGCTATAATTATAACATTTAAATGCATATCTTTACAATTTACTTGGTTCTTCTCATGTACATTTTCACAAGCAGTATGTTGTATACAATTTGCACCCCTGCACAAAGAACCTCATAGCACATTCTTCAAAAAGAGATATCAAAAGCAAATTAAAGCATTGACTCATAAAAAAAATGAAGCTACATGTTTTTGGAAGGCCAATGATTGATAAATCTGAAGTCTGAAGGCCTGCCTGTGTGTGATGTTAACTCCAAAAAAATCACTGAGATTGTAAACATATTATCTGCAGACCCCAGGCAATTCTAGGATTACAAATTTTAGAGCTGATATTGATACTATTCAAATAGAAAGCATAGTGATTATTGATTATGGCCATGTGTGTATAAATATAGAAAGTGATTCCATGAGTTAAAACATGATCACTTGTATTGAAAACATTTCCTTGTTTCTTACAGTTAGTTGGTTTCTAGTTTCATGTGTGGTTCTGCAGACAAGGGTTGTGAAACATAACCCTGCAAAGTATACTGTTTATGGTGATGTGTAAGTTTCAGAGGAAGCAGATCATGGATCAGGAAGGTGAATCATAGTTGATAGAAAAGATCAATGCATAGCGCATTTAAAAAATTCAGGTTGTTTGAATGACCTGCAATATAATGTTTCATTTGATTTTCTCCTGCATGTTATTTGAAAAGTCTTAAGAAATTAAAATGTCCAAAGATAATTCTGTCCTTGGATGTATATTATTCAAATGAAACCCAAGCATAATTAGATCAAAGCTGTAATGAAATTCTTCTTGTAACTTTTACCTAGTGGGGCAGTATGATGGGTTAGTTCTTCCCATTTGTGTTAGTGAATTTAGTAATTAGTTCTTCTACCAAGGCAATTGTTCTAATAATGGAGGAATAAATCACAGAGTGGCATCCAAAATGAATGTGGAGAATCTTGCTTCACGTGGAATGTCTGGTAATTTAGTCCGCTGTACCTATTGATACTCAAGTTGGGGTAAAAGCTCGACTTCCGTGAGTCACCCGAGGTGTCCAGAATTTGAACAAAGTGCCATCAGATGGCCTTCAGGTGTGGACTTGGTCTCAGTCATGTAAGTATCTGATCAAGGACTCAAAGCTGTCCCAGTCAGCTGAAGTGAAACCAGCAAGTTTACATCTGTATTTATTTATTTATTTAGTCATGGATTTGATCTCACATTTCTTCCCTTCCAGTTTGCTCTTGCTGGGGGTCCAAAGCATGAGGTTTTGTTTTGTTTGGTTGGTTTTTTTTTTCATGGTGTTGCTGCTGAGAAACACTAGTTTCTTTTGGTGAAGTGATCGTTGGCTACTACAGGGGAAGGGGGTCGCCAGGAGGGAGAGAGCATGAGTTTACAGAACACCAGTCCTTCCATACTCATCACAGACCAAGTAGTCACTGAGGGTCAAATACGTCCCAGGCTTACTGTTCCCTGGAGAGAAGAAGAGAACCTGGCTGTACAGGATGTTGGGACTCAAAAATTTGTCACTTTATGTGTGAATAGAATCTGAGTGGAAGAGAGTGGAAAGCAAATGCATTTTTCAAGACTTTGTGTAAAATTCGTTGTCGTTGAACTCACTAAGGCAGCGCACAGCGGCCTGTGGGCCACTGGTGTTGTATCACCTGGTACCAGGAAGCAAGCCTTGCCTACAGACAAGATCGTTTTCTGTCCTGTTTCACCTTGGGAATCTGCATCTCTTGTGTGTAAAGAGAAACAATTTATTTTCAACACTTGAGGGATATAGAACATCTGACTGCTGTCATAACCTATTGTTTTTAACATAAACATTATTGCTGCATTTCCCTTGAAATATTTGCCCATTATTGCGTACATCCGAGCCGTGTACAGGAGTGTCACCTTGTGGTCTCTGGCATCAAAATTGAGACCTATCGCTTACCAAAGTGCAGTTTGCTCCCTTCACATGCGTTTACTTCAACAACATTAGAGGTGCAGCTTTCCTTTCATAATTGAGTTAAACAGTGCAGTAACTGAACAGAAACTTGAGAGAGAATGCATTGCTTTTAACTTTAGCTTCCAGAACCCCTCAAACATAGCTAAGGGCCTACTGTATTTTCCTTTATCAAAAGATGGTTGATTGCCTAATGGTGGAAGCACTGTTAAATAGCTTATTTCACATTACTGGAGAAAATGGGCTTTACATCAATTGCGCAATGTAATTCTTTCTATTATTTTGGCGAAATTGTTTTGCCCTGCACAGAAACATGCATATAAGAGAGAGAGAGAGAGAGAGAGAGAGAGAGAGAGTATGTGTATGTGACTTGATAATCTTTTGTGATGTACAGGACACCTAAAGTGTATTATTTAAGGGATTATACAATTTCACATGGAGAGCTGGAGCCCTTTGCCATTTGCTCCGATCATTCATTTACCAAGTTCTCCAGCTTAGAATTCATTTCCTCTGCTTTAAAACCCAAATTAATATTTGCAATTAGGTGAATTCCTGCTCTATTTTTTCTGTTTCTCTCCGACCCCTTTCTTTTTTTTTTTTTCTCTTTTTTTTTTTTTTTTTTTTTTTTGAGAGGCAGAGTTAGAGAGAGAGAAAGGTCTTGCCTCCGTTGGTTCACCCCCCAAATGGCCGCTGTGGCCGGTGCACTGTGCCGATCCAAAGCCAGGAGCCAGGTGCTTCCTCCTTGTCTCCCATATGGGTGCAGGGCCCAAGCACTTGGGCCATCCTCCACTGCCTTCCCGGGTCACAGCAGAGAACTGGACTGGAAGAGGTGCATCCGGGACAGAATCCGGGGTGCCAGTGCCGCAGTGGAGGATTAGCCAAGCGAGCTGTGGCGCTGGCCTCCGTCCCCTTTCTAATTCTGTATTTTGTATACTCCTGCAAGACTCATTAAATAACACTTGGACTAGCACAGGGCAGGGTGTTGAAGAAGTCATTGTCCAATCTCATGACTGGAAATGACATCTTTTGCGTTGACACCCTTGTCTAGGAGCTTTTCATTCATCCTGGAGCTTGGAATAAGCACTTACTTATCCTAACATCTTTGACCGTTTTTAATGGGTACTGCTCTTTGTTAATAATCCCTAGTTCAATGTTACAGAAGTCAGAGGAACACACATGGCTTCTCGTGACTTCTCTGAGTTGGTAGCTCTACTTCCTCTCATCAAAGGACACGTCTCCTCCTTCCCTCCTTGGCCACTATGCATAGCTGCTTTCCTCGTGTGCCGTCAGTCCGTGACCTCTCGGAATGTAGCTCGCAGGCCCTCTCCGGGACTTCATCTTTCCACTCTGGTAGCCTTTTAATTTACTGCATGCTTGCTGTTTTTGAAATGTCTTTTTTTTCTGTGGCTTTGGCCTCAGCAGCCCTCTTTGTGATCCTTTTCATTTTTATACTAATAATTACAACACTTCCCAATTAATTGCCATTTGTAAATGTAATTGATGTGTTCCTCCCTCTCCACACCACTAATGAAGATGTTAAAGAAAGTCTTAGCGTGAGACCAACCCCAGCAGAATTCTCTCGGACCTTGGCTATGTTACAGGTTGCCATAGCTCTATTTATTTTCCCTGCTTCTGGTAAAGACACCTTAATTCATTTTCTAGGATTTCACAGTAATGGAGCTCTTGATGAAGTGTCTGTCCATACACACAGTGACTACCAAACTCTGTGATTTTTCCGAAAACTTAAACTCTAGATTTGCTTATGTACCCTGGAATCTTAGAAGCATTGTTTGTGCTCCAGGAAATGAAAACAAAACGCTTCTGAGAATTCAGTGTGTGAAACAGCATCACTGTGAGATAAATTCAACTGATTTTTCCCTGTTCTGCAATCCTGGCACAAGGGAGTGCATCAAAGGTGTTTAACACAAATAAACTATGTAGCTATCTTAGAAGAGAGTGTGCTTCTGTTTCAGCCCAACAATATTGGGTCGGTCCACTTCCTCTATGATCAGAATATTACAAAGGGAGTGGAGAATAATTTATAACAGAGGTTCTGTGACGGAATGAAATGGAGCTCCTTTGAAGTATGATCTCTGAAAGCACAGCATGAAGCTCAAATAAAGTGAAGGACATTCGCTATTACAAGTAATGTCCTTAATAATCTTGTTAGTCTAGTCTCCTTCTGTACGAGACAAATGGAACATTATTGGCTTATGGGCTGTAGTAAATAATTTAGTTTCCAATATTCAGGCTGCTTTGACAGTAAATTAAAATGACATGAAAGGGGCTTGTTGAATAAAGAAAGTATCCAATCAAATTTAATTGGCATGACTAAGGCAGTAGAAATATGTTTTATAATTAAACCATGTTGTCTTGGAGCTTTATAAGCATGTATGAATCAAAATGTCAAAAATTATTCTTTGATACTGTGCATTTAAAACTTTGCATGGTGAATAGTTTCCTTAAACAAGCTTGTAGACATGCATATTGATGTAACGTGAAAATAGTTTCATGTTTTAAATAATAAGTGATAAACTAACTTCTCCATTTGTAAACCCTTGCAAGTAGCAATTCTGATAACAGCCCACTTAAAAAAGTCTCCTTTATGGGATTTTGTTTTCAAATTGATACACTAATAACTCTGAACAAGCTATGCTTTCTTTGTGGTCAGCTTATGGTATTTCAGTGCTCAGCCTCTTGGTGATGACAATAAGTTTCAAACTCACTGAGCAGAACAAAGAATAGAAAAAGAGTAGTTTGGAGAATCAAAAGAGAAAAATACAAGGTGTATTTTGGTGTGTCATTCCCTTCTCAAATTCCAGATGAATTAGATTTTCTACATTTGACAGCCGAAGTGTCAAGTGCTTCTTCTATAAAAGACAGGAAGCCGTGGGAATTTCAGATCCCTGTATGACCACCTGTCCTGTTTTTATTTTTTTCCCTTCCCTGAAAGCAGTGCCTAAGGAAGTGCCTATTGTAATAAAATTTCTAACGATGGTTCTTTCCACAATTTAGCCAGAAAATATATGGTAAGGTCTTCAGAGGTAGCTTATACAAACAGAAATAAGCTTCGGGAATCATTTTTCATGCATAGCCCTTTCAAATGTCCTCGTCAAAGTAAGGTAAAGATTAGAGAAGGTAAGGGCAAGGAGAGGAGAAAGGTTCAGATACATAAACATTGTTCAGACTGAAGTTCACACGTGACTTTTTCTTAGGCACTGGATAATTACAGTGACCACTTTCTAATCTCTTGGTAACTTTTCAGTTCAGGGAAGGATTTTGTGATTCATCACTCTGTTCTCTTGATGCGGATCAAACGTGGGTAGCTGCTTCACAGATAATACAGATAATACGGTGTCTGTTGATATTGCCCCAGGATAATGCATTAGGGACATATTGTCCTAGATTTAACCATGGAATGTTGTTCTTCCTGCAGCCCTGTAGCATGAGATGATGTGGAAATGTACCAATTATTGCCTTTGAGTGAAAAAAATGATTAAAATGAGTATTCCTTAAAATATACCCTCCACAGTCTAAAATTTTCTCCTCTTGAAGGTTTTAAACTTCTGGCACAGTTTGATTAAAGTTTGGGAGGAATAACAAATTAAAAGGACTTTAAAAAAGTCCTTATTTTACTTAACATTCATCCAGTATCTTCCATATGCATGCAAGGTATAAAGATTGCACTTACCTCTCCACTTCTCCTGTCCTTCCTATAGAGTTAGCAGAATCCACTACTATCATACTGGTTTTTGTACTACTGGGACCTCAAAGGATAAAAGTAAGTGAATGACTTTATAATGGGAACAGAAAAGCCTCATTAGAGGGAAGGGTTCTGGAGAGAATACTACTAACTGGAATATCTTTCTCTGTAACTGTAATTACTATATTCGTGAATGCTGTTCTTTGTTGTTGATCCTAAGTAATGTTTATCAAGCATTTTTTTTGTGTGTGTGTGTCCCGTCTCTAGTGACTTCAGCATGCGTCAGTCATCTGGAGGGCTTGGTAAAACATTTCTAGAATCTTCTTCCTTATTCTTTGATTTTATATGTATAAGACATGCAAGAATACAGATTTAAATGTTTTAAAATGCATTTTCACTTTATTTGAAAGGCATAGAAACAGAGAGGTATAAGGGTGCGGGAGGGAGGGAGGGAAGGAGGGAGGGAGAGAGAGATATTCACTCCCTGAATTTATTCCCTAAATATTTTCTCCTTTCAAAAAATATTACTCACTTGTTTATTTGAAAGGCAGAGAGACAGAGAAAAGACAGGGACACAGATTTGCTATTCATTGGTTCACTTCCCAAAAGCCTGCAACAGCTAAGAATGGCCCACACCTGAGTCAGGGGCTTAGCACTGAATCTTGGTCTCCCACATGGATGCCTGCACCTCACAGGTGCATTAGCAGGAAACTGGAATCAGAGTGCAGCAGCATTCAAACCCAGGCACTTGATAGGGAATTCAGGCATCCCAAGCAGAGTCTTAGCCACTGGGCCAAACTCTCACCTAGTAACTTTCAGTTTTATTAATACCTATATTTATTACAAAATTATACATTAAAACAGCATATAATCATATTAAGGTTTTCACCATTTTTGCCAGGTGCCTATTGTTAAAATTTGCATTTGACTTCCCAGGCACATGGAAACTTTTATCTTCTCCTACTTCTGTGCATATATATATATATATATATATATATATGAGTTTTCGATACATGGATTGGAAATTTTTTAAATATTCACTATTTTTAAGTAGCTAAGTCTCATTTTTTTTTATCCATCTCTGGAGTTGATCCAACTCAAAACACATTTGGGCATTCAGGATTATGATGCTTCTAGAAGTTAAAGTCTCGAGATGAGAGTGGCAGGTAAATATTCATGGCACCTAACCATTGGACCTTCTGTTTTACGGGTACAATGTACAAACAAAGCAGCCTTTGATACATCTACAGTTTTAAAAATAGCTTTCGCTTTTTAAAATTTTGTCTCCCAAGAAGCACAGGAAAGAGAGCAAGAGAAGTCACAGCTCAGGGGGCATCGCTACCCTGGGGGACAGTCAATTTTAAAATACTCTTTAGCATCAGTTCACTACTGCTTCTATTCTACATCAGCCAATCCTTTAATACTCTGTACTTGCCCAGCCTGGCATGCTGGAAGCTAAAGGCCTGTCTCGTCAATGCATGCATAACGTGTACCTGTATTAGTATTTTGATATTGTTGTTTATTCTGAACGTGGCTTTGCACTTGTTTGGGGGATAAGTGGATTTCTTCTAAGCTAAAAGTTTCCAAATTTTAATTCTTTTTTGGTCTGAGGACTTTCTAAAATAAAAGTTTATTTACTTCTTTGAAAGGCAGAGAGAGAGAGAGAGAGAGAAAGGGAGAGACAGAGGAGAGAGAGAGGCAGCTACAGAATCTTGGATCTGCTGGTTCACTCTGCAAATGGACAAAATAGTCAGGCCAGGTTAGGCAGCAGCCAACAGCCTGAAACTCCACCTGGGTCTCCCACATGGTAACAAGGTCCAAGATACTTGGACCATCTTCTGTTGCTTTCTGAGGCACATAGGCATGGAGCTGGATAGATAGTGAGCAACTGGGAGCTGAACTGATCCTCTGATTTGGGATGCTGGTGTCGCAAGTCGTGGGTTAACCAGCTGCACCAGTATTGAACTTGGTCTGAAGACATTTTACCTTGACATACAAACAAATACAAAGAAGGTTGTTTGACAAGAGTCCTGAGCTCTTGTTTCCTACCCTTGGTAGCTTTTCTAATACAGCTAACATAGAGAATGAAGTGGCTGCAAGAACCACACTTCAAACTCTGAGAACTGGTTTTCAGAACCCTTACCTAACACCTAGAGCCCTCATCCAGCTCTCATTCCTGTTGATTTTTTTTCCCTACTTCCCCTCACCAGATGAATTAATTTTTGTGTGTATGTGTGACCAACATATTAGATTCACTTAAAGTATGCTCCCAAAAGGTAGGTTATTCAAAAATGACTGATACCATTGGGACACATGTTAGGAGAGTGGTGAAGGTGACACTTGGGATGCCCGTATCCTGTTTTGGTGTCCCTGGTTTGATTCCTGGCTCTTCCACTTTTGATCAAGCTTTCTGCTAATGTGCAGCCTGGGAAGAAACAGATGACGACCCAAGTGGAGACTTGGGTTGAGTTCCTGCCTCCTGGCTTTGGTCTGAATGTGGCTCAGCCTCAGGCATTTGGGGAATGAACCAGTCAGTGGAAGACCAGTCTATCTCCCTGAATCCCTCACTCCCTCCTCCCCCTCCCCTTCAAATAAAATGAAAATAAATACACAAAATTTATTTTAAAAAACTGTTAATAGCCTTTTGGCCAGAACCACCATCTTCTAGTAATTCACTGGAGATGAGTGAACACAAAGAGAAAGAGGAGAGGCACCTGATATGTGTTCTCCAGTTTTTTCAGAATACATGGTGTTGTGCCTTTGGTCACATCCATCACATCTACAAGAAAGGTGACATTGTAGACATCACATCGGGAAGTGGGTGCTGTCCAAACAGGAAGGCGCATAAGTGTGCACCAGTGCAAAACTAGAAAAGTCCACAGTGTTAGCCAGCGTGCTGTTGGCATTGCTGTAAACAAACAAGCTAAGGGCGAGGCTCTGGCCAAGAGAATTACTGAGTGTACTGAGCATATGAAGTGCTCTTAGAGCTATGACAGATTCCTGAAACCTGTGAAAGACAATGAGCAGAAACGAAGGAAGCCAAAGAGGAAGGTACCTGGGTTCAGCTAAGATGTCAGCCTGCTCCACCCGGAGAAGCCCACTTTGTCAGGACCAGTGGAAAAGAGCCTGAGCTGCTGGCACCCATTCCCTGTGAATCCATGGTGGAATGAGTGTTTTAAAAAAAAAAAAAGAAAACCTGTTAATGTTAAACTGATGAAATACCAGGAGTAAGCTATCAGATCAGAAAAGAATACGAAATGAATGTGCTTTTCCCCTCTCATTCTCAGAATACTACTGTACTAAGTACATTAGTCAGCAGAATTTCCAAACCAAATTTGACTTCTGTAGCGTGAAACAGGCTATTTGAGCACCGCATTACAGTGCTCTGTAAGCCCTGTCTGTCAAACACCCTGTTAGTGAGAAAGCCTTAAACTGTCTTGTGCTCTGATGAGCTTAAAAAAAAAAACAACAAAACAAAAAATAGTTGGCTGAATCATATCTATGTGTTCTGGATGAAGTACAGTATCAGTACCAAACTATATATTTATTTTTTGGTTAGTGATAGTAAGTTGTTTTTTTCTCCAGCTGGTGCACTAATGTCCTTTTTTTCCTTGTGGATTTTTTTTCAACTTTTATTTAATAAATATAAATTTCCAAAGAACAACTTTTGGATTATAGCAGCTTTTCTCCCCATAACCTTCCTTCCACCGGCAACCATCCCATCTCCCGCTCCCTATTTTAAAAAGTCAAATGAATCCTTAGTTTTTAGACTTTTTTTCTCCATGTTGACAGTTCGATAGTTGATAGGGAGAATGTGCACTTGGAAGCCACCTGTCTTGAGGTCACCAGCCAACCAGTTCCTGCTACTCTTGGGGGCCAGGGTTTCCTGTCCTGTGTAGCTGAGACTGTTTATGTCGACCTCACAGGACAGAGGGGCAGCCACCCTGAAGTAGCCTGAATGGGAGCAGCAGTCCACGGCCTGCCTCCAGGGAGGAGTTCACTACTGGCTTGTTTCTTTTCTACCTTCAGAGCTTTGATTCTAATTACAGGAGGATTTCATTTAATCTTGGTCTGCTAAACTTCTAGTCTTTGAAAGGGAACGTGTTGCTCCTGGAATAATAGAGTCATTAACCTAAGATTTGCTAATGACATAGTGTGCGAAGGCAGAACTTCCTGGACCTGTATTTGGGCACATTTCTTCACACACTAAAAGAGAAATGTTGGGTAAATATTTTACTACTCATTCTTCATCCTCCCTGCTATTACCTGTGTTAGTTTGATATGATCATTCATTTTTCAATTTCATTGTCCTCTTTTGCTTTTTGAATACTTCCTGGAGTAGAGAGGAATTTCCGATTTGAGTGCTGGGATGGGGCCAGGGTGGAGGGTGGGGTGGGGGAGGGAATGGCTAAGTCTTTCGGTCCATGAAATAGTTGATTCTGAGTGGAAGGTGTCACTCCTTGTTGTGCGTCCCTTTTCTCTGGATGAGATCATTCAAAATATTCAGAAGCATCTTTTCCGTTTACTCTAAATGAGGAGAAGCCTATGGGCTGGTTAATTTTGCAGAAAGAGGCTTTGATTTCCTTAAAGAAAGGCTGACAGTGGAAACGCATTCTGATCCTAGTAGCACGTGGTTTCACAACAGCAGGACACTGTGCTGTGGAGTGGGTTCTCCCTGCAAACCCATGCTAGTTTCTGGGAAGATTCATGGCAAACTGGTAAAATGGATACATTCTATTGTATTATGTGTCACAATCTCCCAATAAATACTGGTATTCAGGTAGAAAATGAAGCGGTGTAGTTACACACATGCCTCGTTAATGAGAGGGAAGGCAGCTCATTTGCCTCGTTTGTCTTCAGAAAACGGTACAATTATTTTTCATTAAAACTTTTTGCTCACAGGACTTTGTGATTTTGTAGAAAGCATCCTCAATAGTGCAGTACAGCTCACTCGGTGAGAATTTCAGAGAACATGCATGCTCCCTCATTTCTGCTCTTCAGTTCAAAGACTAGTACCCCAGATCCAGAAGAGCAGCATGGACAGAATCCGGAAGTGTTGAAAGAATGAATTCTGGTTCTGTAGTAAGATTTAGTTAATGAGACAACTTCTGCCATAGCAAAATGGTTATGAAGTCTACATTCACTTCCTTCAGGGCAGGATGCATGCGCCACAACGTGTGAAAAATGACTGCGAGTGATAGGTTTGTACTGAGCAAAATTCACAGTGATGCACCTGCTTACCTTTCCACAGTGACAGTTATTAGAACTTATGAGAAACCTAACAGGTGATCTCTTGTTAACGGCAACATAACTTTGCATCAGCTGCAGGCTCGTTGTGTGTTGCTGGCAAGGTTTATAGTCAGTCTTCTTTAGCTTGGGCACTGCCAAGGTGGTTTGTCATAAAACCAGTTTAAAATTCTAACTCGGATGTTTTGCTGTCTCAATTTCTTTTCGTGATTCATACTTTGAGTTGTCCTAATCTTTAGTGGAGGGATTTAAAATTGATTAGGAGATGTATATTTTCATTCCAGTGTTCATTTGAAATCTACAAGTTTTTAGCCTCTTTCTAATTCCCTGTTGAGTATTTGGCGTGGCTGAAATATGAGTGTAAAAATAGTAGATTTTTTAAGGCTTTTGTACAGGCTCAGGAGAGTCCTTCCTGCTATCTCTAGCTAGAAAGGTAATGAACTGTAAAATATGTTGAAATGATTGGGGATTAAAAATCTCTGGTGTGTAGTGACAGTGCAATTATATTCCACAGTAAAGGTTTCTTGTATTAAGAGTAATAAATAAAACTTATTTTTTCCCCACTGTGATTGGTTGTCACCACCATAATGATAGCTTTGACCTTCTTCCTCTTCAGATGTCGTTAGCCTGTGACCAAGTAGTCAGGGGATAGCAAAATGCTATGGAAACCTAAATACAAAGTCACATTTCAGGAAAAACAATTCTCACAAAACCACAGCAGTGAAGGTCCAGGGGCATGGTGGTTGCCTTCTGGAATTCTGCAAATGTGCTGCTTTTTCAGTGCCGCATCCGTGCTTTCTTGATGGTATTCTTTAATTTCTGTTACTGTGAGTTGGGTTAGCTGCGAAATTGGGCTTACAGTATTGCCTACCTCTGGACATACACTGTGGAAGCAAACTGGCCCCTACTTGTATCCTGTCCCAAGAAGTCAGGTGGCAGGCTCAAATGGCCGAGGTACAGGTGCGTCTCAGGAAGTAAGTTAAACAGAAGCTTAGATCTCCAGCTAGGGACTATTACATTTTTCAGAGATCAGAACTGTATTATTTTTTATTGAGTAAATGAGGCAGCGATTTCAGATGATGTAGACACTGGGTAGGTAGTCTTAATTTTTTAAGACTTATTTTTTTCCAAATGAAGTCCACAGTCAAAATGACTCCCAAGAGGGAACCTGACGAACAGAGTATTCCTCAGCAGGTGCTCGTCGCCTTTACTCCATTTTAATTCCTTTTTTAAAACATCCTCATCTGAAATGTGAATGTCAGGGGATGCCCCTAGTGCAAGGCTCCTGAATAGCACTAGGCCATATTTATTCATTAGAATTACGTGGCATTTTGTCTCCCTTTCCTATTAAGCCCCATTTGTCTGTCTGGAAGGTCAAAGGAGCAGCTGTCTCTGGGGCTGACCTCTGTGCACCTCTATTGTTGGGCTCTTCCAAGGGTACTAACTCTTTCCTTCTTCCTGGGGACCTGCAGGATTGGCTTTGCAAAGCATTGACCCTTTCTCAGGTCAGAGAGCAAGAGGGACAACCGCTTACATGTTCCTGTAATCCCCGCCGCTGCTCCGTGCAGTTTGGGCATCAGTTGCCTGCTGGAAGATTTGATGCTGCCTGCTAATGATCTCAGAGTTCACAAGTGAAATCAGCGAATAACGGCCACAGTTGTGCGACCGCTTCAAAGCCCTTTCTGACTTACTGCTTTCTGAGTGCTCACTGCTGTGGGTAACTGACAGCAAACTCAATCCCTCCACTGACATGAGTCTGGAAACCCAGCTACCTTGTATATAATAATTGTTACTGCCCCACTCCCCACTTTTACTAACAATGAGGTTTGGTAGAGACTTTGCCACCAATGAATGGCCACTTACTCCAAATTTCTGTGACCCCAGTATAGTCAACAAACTTTGCCATTGCATGGGGTAGGTAGATAATGAAAGAGTGAAGCATTGAAATGTGCCTAAATAAGATGCTGTTACAAGCCTTATGATAGATTTGTGTTTGACTTAACAGCTTTTGGAACCTAATAAAAAGAGCTTAATTGACAATTTCTTGAAATTGCTAAGAAAACCTAGTGATGTTGGTAGAGGATAATAAGGAGTTTCTCATCACTCTCTTCTAGATTGAGCCTATGCAGACAAAAAAAAAAAAAAAGCAAGAAGAAAAGAAAAGAAAAAAAAAAGGATTTATCTCTGTGGTAACTCTAAGTAATTGATATACAGACAAGGTTTGGTTCCAATTTGCCAGCAATAAAGTTGTAATAGGGTTTTCTCTGCAATTTTAGCCTTAATGTGCTCATTCCAAAGAGCGGTATTTTTCCAAGCGAACAAATAACATCAGTAAAGCTTACGATCAGTAATAGCCCCACACTGATGCTCGCATTAAACTTGTTAAATCAATTCACTAGACACTTTCTAAAGTGGACTGTCTGTTTATTTTGACTTGCACCCTAGGTACATGATCCATCAGTTACATTTATTTGAATGATCTTTACATCCAAAATTGGTAATTATTCATGCTTGATTGTGGTTATGAATGGGCCTCTTCTTGATTCCCCCCCACCTCCTGTTTTGTTTTGTGGCTGCTCGTCTTTTTCAGCCTTTGGTGTTTGAAGGATATGGATATTTAGCAAGTGCCACTGCTTGAGTTGGCATATTTTTGCTTCTCCCAAAAGTCATGTGCTACCTGTTTGCATACATACCCTGAAGGATGTCTTGCACAAATGACTACCCTTATTTAGAATGTCTTGTTGTTCTTGAAATAGGCAAACAAAATGGGCAAATACAAGTATTCATATTTATTAAAATGAATATAAATTCTAATTCTATCACCAAAAGTTCTATATATACCATTGGCTGTGGAAGGTGTTAGCTGGAAACAAATAGCTGGTGTTCCAGAAAGTACTTTTTGGAGGGAGACAATCTACTAACCCTGCTCATCTGTCACCGGAACAAGCCTAGCCTGCTGCTGCATGCTGCCTTTTGTCAGTAAACACAAAGAGAAATCTGAAGCCATCAATCTTGCTTATCAATACTACTCAGTACGATTCTTTGCCTAGCCATTTTCCTTTTTCTTTTCCTATACAGAACTTCATTTTTCTCAGAGTGTCCTTTTGGCTTGGCTGTGAATAAGTTGAGGGTCAACTGGGTAAAACAAAATTAATGCTATATATTTGCAGAACTGTGTACTGCTTAGGGTTGCATGGATGAGCCTCTAATACAAAAGTCAAATGTAGCTAAAAGGATATTTTCTGACTAAACCATGTAGCCTCCAAATGTCTGCTTTGGGTGTGATTAGAGCCTCTTTTTGCATTCTATGGCTGGTACCATCCACACCCTGGTGAACATTCAAAGACTTTTGAGTCTGAGATCCATGCCAACATTTTATTTGTGGTCTGTCTATGCCCTTAAAAGTGGTTTTCATTTTCCATGCTTATCTACATTTCCTATTTTTCCTCCACTGGAAATAGCTAGAGCTTAATTTTAAATCATGTATGTTACATAACAAAGGTATCATCTTAGAACAAATGTGAAAGAAATCTTTAGTATAATCAAACAGCTAAGAAAATACATTAAATTACAAGAACAGTGTGCTCTTGTTCCAATGTAATATTATTGTAATAATGTTTTCTTTGGGTACATGGAGCAATGCATCAATGATATAGCCTAGTACCAACAGAAAGCTTATCTTGTGTTCTCAATGTAAATTCAAAATTTTTTTCTGTTTTCCCTTTTGTTTTAGAAGGTACCTGTCCCAGACCTTGGGATTGAAGTACATAGTAATTCATTCTGACTATTTGTTTTAGATTCATAATTAAAGGGATAAACCTACTGCTTAATGGATCTTTTTGCCTCTCCATTTTTGGTGTGTATTTATAATAAACCTGTTAGAGTAGTATCTAGTTCTGTTGTGTCTAAGCCAATGATAAGGTAGTGTGATTTGTCTAGGGGCTTGAGCAGTTTGTGCATTCCTGAGAAGTATATGTAGATATTCAAAGTATGGATATAGCTTGCAGGACTGCAATTTTGAAAGACTTGATTTTATCTCCTGTTAGTCTGTAAGTTATGATTTGGATATAGTTTTGACTCTTGATAGTAGACACATATTTTAGAAAAGTAATGGAAATTGGAATTGAAAGATAAATTTCTTTTGGTACACAATATTTTTAAAGATTTATTTATTTATTTATTTCAAAGAGTTACACAGAGGAGAGGCAGAGAGAGAGAGAGAGGGAGGGAGGGAGGGAGGGAGGTCTTCTATCCACTGGTTCTTTCCCCAAATGGCTGTAATAGCCAGAGCTGTGCTGATCGGAAGCCAGGAGCCAGGAGCTTCCTCTGGGTCTCCCATGTGCGTGCAGGGGCCCAAGGACTTGGGCCATCTTCTACTGCTTTCCCAGGCCATAACAGAGAGCTGGGTCAGAAGTAGAGCAGCCGGGACTCATACCGGCGCCCATAAGAGATGTCAGCACTGCAGGAGGTGGCTTAACTCCTATGCCATAGCACCAGCCCCATAAAATACTTTTAAACTCAGGTATCTTTTTTATCATACACAATTTCCATGAACTTTTAAAAAAGGTTTGTTTGTTTGTTTGTTTAAAAGGCGGAGAGACAGAGAGCGTGAGAGAGTGCTTCTATCCTCTGGTTCACTCTCCAGATGGGTGCAGCAACCAGCCTGAGCTAGGCTAAAGCCTAGAACATGAAACTCCTTCCAGGTCTCTCACAAGGTTGGCAGGAAGCCGAATCAAAAAAGGAGCAACCGGGACTCAAACTGGCAATCTGATGTGGGATGCTGGCTGGCGTTGTGAGTGTTGGTTTAACTTCCACTCTGCCACAGTGCTGGCCCCTCCATGAACCTTCTGAGGTGATATTCAAATTAGGTAGATGGGAGAAGTCTGAGCTCCAGGGTGGAAGTATTCTCTTGGTTTGAGTGGTCTGTATGTACTGTGTACTTATATGGATGCATGTGTGTACCTGAGAAGGTAGCTGATGCATTGAGTGACCATTCTGTGGTAGACAGTGTGTCTCATGTAATAGAATATGCAAACTATTCCCACGATATTGTGGTCCTTTGCTCTTTTTATCTCTTTTTAGAGATGAAGAAACTGAGAAACAGCAATTAAACAACATTTTTTACACATACATGGTAACTGGAGGAACCAGGTCCAAACCCTGATCTACAGTATTTGATTTGTATTCAGCACAAATCAGTTTTTCAGGGTGGACTGCCTTTCTGTTACGAGAAGCAACTCCTCCTAGCTGATTTCCCAGTGGTAATCAAGCTTCTGGGTACCGTTTTCATTAGTGGTTCCCCTACCTGACATTCTGTCCCATTTGGTGCCCTTTCCCTCTTCTCTCTGCTATGTTCTCCCCTGGCTTTTTATCATCATCTTCTCTCTGGCCTTCTGTTTTCATGACAGATTTCTTATGGTTGTCTCTTATGAGCCTTGGGTCCTACATAAACCCATCAGGATGAACATTTCCCAGGTTTGTGTTATTCTTGCAGTCTTAGACTCTTTGATCTCATTCTCATCCGTGGTTTTACCCACTACCTATTGGCACCTGATGATTCTGCATCTCCCAGCCCTAGATTTCTTCTGGGCAGTCCATGTCCATATGTTTAGTTAGCTATTCTGAATTTGCCTTGATTTGCTATAGGTCCCTTACATTCAAAAGTTGAGCATCAACCGAGTTTGCCTTTGATGTTTCCTTTCAATGAAAGAAATTACCATGCACTCGAGTACCCATGTATAAATTGGAAAGCTAACCTTGAGTCTTACCTTTGCATTCAAAATGGTTAGATCTGCCCTTCTCCCCTCACTGTCCTTTTTGTCTATTTTGAATCTCCCATTATTTTCTCATCTGGATGACGCCGGAACCTATCCGGAGTCTTGGACAGAAGTCTGTCCTTTCCTATTCCCTCTTTCCATTCTAATTTTCCATGCAGCTGCTTCCCTGGTCCTCTTGCTCTTCTTTAAAGAAAACACCATGTCACTGTGTTACATCAAAGTATTCTCTGGAATTTTTTCTTTGCTTTCCAAAAACATCAGAAAGTTATACCTAGACTCTGTCTACTTTTCTAGATCCTTCTCTTACCACTCTGTGTTCAAACATCCCTTACCCTCCCCCTTTCTTTGCGTGGCAGCATCACCATCTCTGCTACCTCCTTCTCTCTGTTGACCACGATGACTCATTTCCTGGTCGGCTCAGGTACCCAGGTGAGAGTCCTTCAGCTCCCCCTCCTGAGAGTTGGATTTGGGACACTTCCTTTGTACTTCCTCCTTCATTCTGTGTACAGTTTTTAATGGATTATTTAGTTGTCACCGTCTTCAAACCTTTTTACCTCCTTATCCTCAAAGCCTCCAGAAATGCCTGGCATAATGCTCATTAAGCTAATCATATGTTGAATAATGGCCTAATGCTTTAGAAGAATCACTCTTTGGGACAACTAGTATAAAATCCATTTATAAAGTTATATAATCCTGTAGCTTTGGAAAATAGAGGCAGCTAAGCAAACAGTGAGTAGATGAGAAGTAGCGAGTAGCTAAGCTTCATAATTAGTGCTATTTTTCATTGGCCAGCATTCTGGAGTAATCATCAACTATGAAATAAATCAGAAGCTGATTATGGTTCCTAAATGAGTATGAGGGAAACTCTTGGTCTAGTGTCTAAGTCACTGTGAAAACTTGTGGAAATAGAGATCCATGGGCTATATCAGGAGTTGCTGTAAACTTTCTGGGAAACTTGGAGAATTTGTTCAGGAAACTGGTTGCAGACAAGTTTTTTTTTTAATCGTTTCTGGAAAACTATCAAGGATATGTTGGCCAGGAAAATTTGAACAGAGAACAGGCCAAATGTTCTCTGTTCAAATAGAAAGTATCCTTTTGGCTTTGTTCTTGTTCATTAATAAATGTGTTCCTTTCTAACCCTAGCAGGCTATGGTTAATATGAAAACTTTGAAAATAACCCTGTTTTGAAATTTCCCAATGCATGTCTTTGTTTGCAAGCAATTTGAGGTAGTTTATGAACAGAATTTTAAAATAAGTTAGTGGTCAGCAGATGATTCTGCCAGTGTTATTCAGAGATGATGCTTCTAAGCATAGTGAAACTTTGGACACAAATCAACTTCCATAAAACAATTTATTCTCATTTAATCTGCAGCTCCTTTTGTAAAAAAAAAAAAAAGCTGCATTTTAGTGCTAATCATAATAATCACAATATGAAGTGAATCAATCCAACTAGAGTATTTATAAATAACAGACTACTTGATCTGCAGGGACCTTGTGAAATCACTTGAAGTGGGTCCCCCCCCCCCCCACAAGGGTCAGTTACCAAATGGGCCATTAGTTTGTTTCCTTTGCACAAGTGTAGGATTTGTCCCTGCCCTTGGGCTGCTTTCTCATCCCATTTGGGGTGGGCTGACTTAGCCTGGGCTCACCCTGTTACTGATCAACAACTTCAAATGCCAAGTTCCTGAAGATGACTTAGCCTTGGTCTTGGGAGGCCAGTTTCTCAGTTAGGGTCTTTCTCACATCCTTTCCATGTCTCTCCCTAGATGCTAGCAGTTAGTTGAAATTCATTGAGTTTGCTCAGTTGATGGATTGGCATACAAGGAGAGGGTTTTGTATCTGTGACTTTTGGCCAACAAAATGGGTTATTAGGAAAGAAAATATGATACTTACAAAGAGATTTGTTCTTCAGACTGGAAGTATAGCTAGAAATCCTTTGTTTAGGTCAGACTGTATTATGGAAAGGAATAGATTTTGAAATTTTAAGTTATTCATCAGAACATTTCTCGTTTCTTTAAAATGTGAAGCAATAGACTGCTATGGGATTTCCTTGTAGGTTTCTTTTCTTTTTTTGTTAAATATTTATTTATTTATTTGAAAGGCAGAGTTACAGAGAGGCAGAGGCAGAGAGAGAGAGAGGTGTTCCCTCCACTGGTTCACTCCCCAAATGGCCTCAGCTGTGCCGATGCCAAGCTGGGAGCCAGAAACTTCTTCCAGGTCTTTGTGTGGGTGCAGAGGCCCAAGGACTTGGGCCATCTTCTACTGTTTTCCCAGGTCATAGCAGAGAGCTGGATCAGAAGAGGAGTAGCCAGGATTAGAACTGGCACTCATATGGGATGCCAGCAATTCAGGCCAGGGCCTTAACCCATTGCGTCACAGTGCCGGCCCATATTTAAATCAACCAAACTTTGTTTTGACCATAGAATTGGCTTAATAAACAATGTGTTTATTCATAGAAAAAGTTTCTCTCTCACTTTTAGGGTTGGAGTATAAATAAATAATGTTACTCATTTGGATTGGATTGTGATTATTTTGATTGACTTTGCTTTCATAAATTATAAATAGGAACAAGCTCCAACTGAAATCTAGGAAATGGTAAATTACTAGTAATTCCACTAATTAAAACTTAAGATCTAGCCTAAGTATTGTTAATTTCAGTTTGCTCTGAATTTTGTGAGGAATTGGGAAATAGTCCTGGGAGACCCTATCAAAAGCGCCTAAAGGGATTCATTGTGTGTTTGCTTCACACGTCCTTTGTGATATTAACAGAAACACATACATGCACACACAGACCCTGCTGGGAAGCGGTGATGGTTCAAGCATTTGGTTTCCTTCCTCCCACCTAGAAGACCTGGATTGAATTCCCAACTCCCAGCTTTGGCCCCAGCTTTTCCAGTTGGGGAGTGAACCAGTGCATGGGGACTCTTTATTTGTCATTCTGTTTTCATCTCAAATTTTAACATAATAAAAGTATTCCATGGGAGCCAATCAATTTTGAAAAAAATTAAATGATGTACAAAATATTGAAGTTCTTCAAAACAGCTCATCACCACTGAATGTGACTTGGGTAGTTTAAGACAGTTAAAGAAGATACTCTCATTTGCAAACTCCCAAGATTAAAAGTATTAGTTCATCATTTAATGTTTTTTTTTCTTTTAGATTACAATAAAGAAATGCCTCTTTCCAGGGTAGATTTTATGCCAGTAATTATAAGGGAATCATTTTGGATTATTCTTTATTTGATTTCATTTTCAGGGGTTTAGTGGAGAGTTTATACCTTGAGAGATTTACCCACATTTTATAGGACTTGCTAAGTTCAGCAGAAATATGGGACATATTTTGACTGGCACTACTGAAAAGTAGCAAAGCAAAGACAATTTATTGAGAATGATCAACTCAACATTCTATTGTTTTTGTTGTCAGTGTACTTTGGGAAGTTAGAACAGTAATCCATGAGGCTTATTAATAGTATACCAAATTCTTAAGGTAGAAATTTAAAGTAGACACAGTATTCTGTTTTAGGTTTAACTTTCTTGAAGAGTTCTTTGAACTTTCAATTTGGGTAAAGTTTATGGGGATAGGATTATGGGAAACTGAAAATGGAAAATTTCTCTGGCGAGTAATTAGAATTGTCCTATACACTGATGAGTCTGCAGGTACTTGCTTTGATGCTGTGAGTATTCCCAGGAACTTATCCGATCAAACATGGGTATGTTGACCTCATCTCATATTGTGTCTGAGTCCTTCATGGATTGCCCTCACATCTTCTCTCGCATTATACATCCTGCAGCTGACTCTATTTGAGTGGAGGAGAGTTCCCGCCTTTCTCATGAAGGTCTGTAACTCTAGCATTTAGGAAAGGATCGCTTCTGCTGTGAGACCTGGTTTCCGGCCCATTTGCTGGGAGTGCCACGTTTCTTCCCTCTGGCTCAGAGTTTTGAGTCTGAGGGTTCCTACTTTGGTCTCTTCTCGACAGCAGCTCTGATTTTCTCTCTTTTTCCCCCATTTTAGTATTCCCTTTGTAGAAGACTACAGGGAAAGGTGCCGTTGATCACCCATTCGTAATTTTCCAATTCTTAAAACACTTCTCAACTACCACCAAATTCTTGACTCATCCATGGAAAAGAAGGATGGTCCTTACTTACATGATTTTACTTAAAAATCCCTATGTGTTCCTCTTTATTTCTGCTTGCTATTGCCTAAATGCCTGAAGTAGGCAAAGCAGTATGAATTACCGTCATACTTAATATTTACAGTAGCTGTGGTAATCCACATTAAGGAATGTATAACAGGCAACACTTAGGAAATACATTTTTGTGGAGAAATATTATAAATTGTAAGTACTGTGAATTCATAAAAGATTTTATTTTTGTTCAGTTTACTTTCAAGGGGAAGATTCCAACTGTGTAGTGGGAAGGGAGTTGCAAGTTAGATTGTGAAAGCTTGTCCATTGTCCTTAGACAGCCATGGTGCTTGTGACAAATGTTAAAAAATGCCAACTTCAGAATCAAACAAAAACCAGTTTAACCAGCACAATGCACTGATTTTAAAATATGTACCAATGCCATTTCACCAGTCAAAGTGATCAATTTCAGTTCACAGTTGATCATACTGAAGGTCTAAGAGTCAAAGGGATCACATAAACAGACTAGTGTCTGCTAAACTAACTGAGAGAACGTTCCAACATGGGAAGCGGGATACACAGCAGACTCATAGAATGGCAGATGTCCTAAACAGCACTCTGGCCTCAGAATCAGCCCTTAAGTCATTCAGATCTGGCTGAAGAGCCCATGAGAGTATTTCAGGCATGGAAAGCCAAGACACTCTGGGGAAAAAAAAAAAAAAAAAGGACCTAAATGAAAGATCTCTGCAACTTAGATCCCATTGGAAAGAACGGGGCCATCAAAGAAGGAGGTACCTTTCTCTGAAGGGAAGAGAGAACTTCCACTTTGACTATGACCTTGTCTAAATAAGATCGATGTCCACGAACTCAAAAGGCTTCCATAGCCTTGGCAACTTGTGACAGGATCCTAGGCCATAAACAAGAGTGTCAATTTGTTAACAATAGGAATCACTGTGCACTTACTCCTCATGTAGGATCTCTGTCCTTAATGTGTTGTTCAATGTAAATTAATGCTATAACTAGCACTCAAACAGTATTTTACACTTTATGTTCTGTGTGGGTGCGCACTGTTGAAATCTTAGTATATACTAAATTGATCTTCTGTATATAAAGATAATTGAAAATGAATCTTGATGTAAATGGAGTGGGAGAGGGAGTGGGAGTTGGGAGGGTTGCGGATGGGAGAGAAGTTATTGGGGGGGGGGAGCAATTGTAATCCATAAGCTGTACTTTGGAAATTTATATTTACTAAATAAAAGTTAAAAAAAATTAAATAAATAAATAATAAGCAGTAACATCTTAAAACTAAGAGGTAAATCTGACAGATTCAATGGAATATGAGAGCAAAAGAAGGGGAAACAGAATAGTAAGGGGATTATGCAAGCAAGAACATGGGGGAGCTAAACCAGATGGCTCATGAGGTCTGAAAAACCAAAATCCTATTGCATGCAGCATTTTGTTGGCCCTGGGAACCTCACAGCTTGGTCACCTCTCATGTATATAAATTCTTTCCACAGGCTATAGTCTGTTTTTCACATCTCTTTATTCCAACCACTGCTTTTTCCTAAGGAGTAGCCTACCTACCTATCTTCCTCCCTCCCTCCCTCTCTATTTTTCATGTGATGAGATCTTTAGATCCTTATTTCTGCCTTGAGAGATGGAACTTAGACTTTAGAACATCTGGTTATGATTGGTCAGCGTACACTTAAATGAATTAAAAACATCTTTGAAAAGAAACCTTCTCTACATGGCCAACTTCTGCTTTTTTGACATTAGCCAAAATTCATGTTTGACACTGTTATTCTATAATGGGCAATGGGGTTCAAGTCTTGCAGTAACGTTATGATAAATTTAACTACACATTCCTGTATTAGGCAGCAAGCCTCAAATTAGGCTTCTGTTTGTTTTTCTTTTTTCTTTTTTTTTTTTTTTTTTGACAGGCAGAGTTAGTGAGAGAGAGAAAGAGAAAGAGAAAGAGAAAGAGAAAGAGACAGACAGACAGAAAGGTCTTCTTTCCATTGGTTTACCCCCCAAATGGCCGCTATGGCCAGCGCACTGCACCCATCTGAAGCTAGGAGCCAGGTGCTTCCTCCTGGTCTCCCATGCAGGTGCAGGGCCCAAGCACTTGGGCCATCCTCCTCTGCACTCCTGGGCCACAGCAGAGAGCTGGACTGGAAGAGGAACAACCGGGACAGAATTCGGCACCTCAACAGGGACTAGAACCAGGGGTGCCGGCACCGCAGGCAGAGGATTAGCCTACCGAGCCATGGCGCCACCCAGGCTTCTGTTTCTTACTAAGTTATATCTTCTCTTCAGTTTTACGGTACTATTTGTTCAATCACCTGGACTTGACATTTGAGAATTGTCATCAGTAGATATTTCCCTGTACCATCTCAACTTTGAATTAATTGTGTAACCAGATTTTTGTGTTTCAGGTATATTCTTCCCCAATAATAGCTTGGTCTTGGGCCTCTGCATTTCCTACCTGTGTGACCCAAACATCATTCATCTCATCTCCTTAATCTCTTCCTCCCACCCATCCTTCAATCTCTCTTCACACATATTTTAGACTGATAGCTAATAATCATAATAGAATCCCCCCTTTTGGTAAGTTTTTTTCTTTTCAAAAACCTGCAATAGCTGTGTCTTGCCTGTTGAATGAGTTCATTCATAATTACTTACAATGATAAGCCATGTTTATATAGCTCTTCAGAGTTTTTCAAGTGTTGTGGAATCCCTCACTCGTCTTTATCATTACAGACTGGATAATATTATTCCTTTTTTAGGCATGAAGAAAATGGTACAAAGACCTCTGTGTTCTGACCCCTCAGGAACTTTGCCTAGATTTTTCTTCCCACTTAGAATACCACCTGCCTTTGCTTTGTTGAACCTGGACCTAGCGATTCTTCAGGTGCCATGTCAAGTGTCGCTTGCTCCAGGGAAGATTTTTCTAGTCGTAGTACAGGCAACATTCTTCCTTTATTTTCCTGAGATAGTCCTATTTGCTCAATATATTGTTTCAATTGAATTATTCAAATAGAATGTTTTTCAAAAAAAAAAAAAATTCCGGGGTGGATGTTTAACCTAGTGGTTAAGACACCTGCGTTCCACATCGGAGCACCTGGGTTTGATACTGGGCTTGGGATCCTTGCTTCCTCCTGCTAATGAAAACTCTGGGAGGCAGCAGCAACAGTTCAAGTAGTTGAGTTCCTGTCACTCATGTTGGAGGCCTCGGTTAAGGTCCATGGATTTTCCCTGGTCCAGCCAAGGCCACTTTGTATATCTGTGGAGTGAATCAGCAGAAGGGGGGAGAGGGGGTCTCTGTTTCTGTCTCTTTGCCTCTCAAATAAGTAAATATAATTTATAGTTTTTAAATGGAGTCTTGGCTTTAAAGCTTCTACTTTATTTTAAGAACTCTGTCACTCTTCCTTTGATATGACTTTCGGGCACTATCTATAAGCTATGTTGATTGTCAAATCGGTGTTAGGATTTGTAGACAAAGAGTACACAAGACATATTCAAAGCATTCATGGAGAGTGTGTGTTATGAAGAATTATACATGTATTTCACAATTTTTGGCATCAGAATGAACATCTTTTCATTTAATTCTCCATGAACTTTTTGGAGTCCTTTCATGTTGCTCTTGACTGCACACTTGTCTTGTCCCTCATGAGAAGGTCTATCCATGGTACATGTACTTATGACAGTAACTCTTCAGCGAAGAAATTGTACCAGTAAAAAAAAAAAATAGTTATCTGCATTGTATTCACAATGTTAATTATGCAACTAGGCATTTCCTCAATTTATACTAAATCAAAAGGAAGTATTTTGACTCTTTGAGGTATTCAGAATCTAAACCTGTTAACAGTAACTGGCAAGTTAACATTTCATGTCATCATAATACGAAGTTTGACATAACAGTTTTATGTGTCAAAGTAATTTTCCTCCAATATACTTTTTCCATGTTAAGGAGTTAGGTAGTTTTATTTCTATTCTAATGTAATGGAGTTTGAAATTCAGACATCATTTTATCCTAAAGCAATACAGGGAAATAGAGGTGGTATCTATCTTATTATAGGAATTCTTCGCTCTTGGGCTTAGCAACAATCATGAGGAGTCTGTGCTTCCTTTGAGAACAGTGGTAGAAGTTTTGGAAATGTGCCTTATTTGGTGAAAGGCAATGAAGCAGAAGGTACGGCTCATCTAGAGTTTAAAATAAACTACCTGCTGGTAGCTTGACAGATAGGAAAAGGGTTAGTTTTAAAAATGACTCTGTCCTCTGCGTTGTTTTAAGCCTGATATATTCCAATGATGTAAGTGGAAAGAACCATTTTTAGCAAGCTAAATAGAGGCGGCTTTTCTTCTAGGAAGCAGTATTCGGTCAACCTTGTCGGTGTTGGTATTTCTGCCTCTGCTTCATCAACTTAGATGTGATGATTAAAAATTCAAATTCTAGGAGAAGTATTTTTTTTTCCTAATGTTGTTTTCATCATCTCATAGTTAATTTTAAAGGCACATGGATTATAAGCCGAGGAACCAAAGTGTAGACTACAGTTCTACTTTTTGCACCATTGTTTTAGGCTTCCTTCCTACAACTAGATAGGTTACATACAGAGCATGATAAAGTTGATTGATTGAGCAACATGCCAGGACCTGCAAGGTTATATTTTCACCTTGATTCATTGAAATTAGAGAGACACCCAATTTAAGTGAGTTCAGTCACATCATGACAAAATGTTAAAATGGGCACTTGGGACACATTTAATATCACTAAAACATGGCCCATTCTTACTTTCACGCAATCATTCATGGCATTTTCCTAAAAGATATATTTTTTTTAAAAAAAATTACAGATTCATCAGCTCAGTAAGAAGAGTCTTTTCATTTATAAAGGAAATATTCAAGGGAAACTGGAATGAAGAGTTTCTTTATGAGAATAATGGAAAGTGGTTTATTAAAAACTTATTTGAAAGAGTAGCTGATTTGAGAATGATCTAATCCAGATGAGACCGATGTTTTTAAAGAAAACAAACCTGAATGTGTCCTTTTCATCTTGCGTGCCGTGACGTTATTTGGAGTATTAATAGTCTGTACACATGAACAAATGTGATTTAACTCGGCTTTACTAGATGAGGTAGATTGAGTTAGAAGAGTTAGTGTCTGGGAGAGTAAGAGGAATATTTGAGAAATAGATGGAGTCGGTCCTGCAGAACTTCCTCTGCTGAGCTGCCGACCTTCACCCTCCCAAGCACGAGTGATAGAAAGTGCTCGACAGCTGTCCATTGCTTTCCATCCTGCCATCAGCCCCAAAGCCAGCCTGCCCTCGTGCCCTGAACTTCACCGGGGAGCTTCAGGTCTCCCTCAGTGAGCAGACCCTCAAAGGCCCCAAACCCAAGGCCTCCAACTGTGTTCTGTAGCCTTGTTCCGTCCTTGTTCCCAGAGTCGGTCTCCAGGAGTTTTCCTGTTATGGGTCATGTTTCTTGAGTTAATTCAGGACAGGGCCTGGTGGAACGGCAGGCACAGAGCAAGCAGATGCTGTGTAAGTTCTGGCTGCTGTCCTCCTCGCTGTTTTGCCTGTGGACGGTACTCTACATCTCTAGTGGCCTCCTGGAAGCAAGGCCCCTCTCTGCTCTCTGAATCAAAGCAGCTGCCGTGATGGGGAGACTCCACCCCAACCCCAAGCCCAGCCCAATGGCTGGATTCTGTAGGGGAAAGGACATAGCAACGGCCTACTCTCACAGGACGCCAGGGTTACCTGCGCATTTCCCATTTCTTAACTGGAATTCTAAAATTCTGCCACTGAACTCTGGTCTGGCATTATTTCAATGAAATGTAAAGTAGACAAAAACATGGGATTCGACTCTCTTCAGTTTAGTAATAGTATTAACTACTCTGTGGAATTTTTTTCAGGTGTCCTATTCGTCTGTTATGATACCTTTTTTAACTATGGATGTCACAATGTAATGTAATATACAATAACAAAGTTAACCTTTACTTTGATATTTGGTAGAAGCAAGGCATTAACATTTTTTCATATTGCAATAGCAAGTAAAGTAAAAACTAACGTTTACTGAGCTAGGCTCGGTTTTAAGTGTTTCATATGTGTTCATTATGTAATTCTCATAACAGTCCCAGTACAGAGGTTATGTTTTCTACAATTGAGAAAAGTGAGGTAGAGAGTTTAGTAACTCATCTAAGGTAAATCATGGAGTCTGGATGCAAACCTGGCCCTGTAGCCCAAGTTTGTACTCAATAAATTATGCTAGTAAATATCTTTATTAAATTCTTATTACTTAAATATTTTAATTAATATATAAAGAGTAATAATCTATATTGACTCTCTGAAAGTCTGTCACTAGTTTATGGTGTTTGACATACTCAATGATTGCCTTGATTCATGATATTTTAAAGAGAATTTCAGTTTAGAGACTGAATATGAATATGAGTTCCTGTATAAACAATATAAACAAGTCGAAGTATTCTTATGTAAACAATATATGCCTATAATAAGTATATAAATAAATACATATGTTTTCTTAGCCTGTATCTTAAAGTAAATTTTGTGTTTCAGATGCTAATGTTGGGAAATTGTTATAAATGTCTGATATATTTTTTGGGGAAAATCATTACATTTCCATTTCTTGAAGCTCACCTTTAACTTAATCTGAAATTAAAGAGGCCTATCTGGTTAAGATAATGTGAATGAAGAGTTAATTATGAAGTTTCCCTTCCCCTCTTTTTTTTTTTTTTTTTTTTGTTTATTCCAAAAGCCTTCAGTGGCAGGATGTGTTTTAATTTTGAGTCCCTGGATTGTTTGCATACCTGAGAGAAACAGCAATTGCTAGGCTAAAATTGCACCTTCTTGGTAGGAGTTTGAAATCATATAACTCAGGTTGAGGGAAAACTGAGGCTGTGTGTACTAAATCCTGCACCAAAACCTGCCCATGGGAGTTTCAGAGTCAAAGGTGGTGATTCCATCCTAGGTATGATTGCCATTTCATTGCTTCAGGCAGTTGCTGAAGTGAACTAAAGCATTAATGCAAAAAACTTACAATTTAAATGTTAATGACTACTATATCTGATATTTTATATGCTTTAATACATCTGTCCCAATCATCTAATTTTACAGATGAGGTAAGAAATGGAGACTCCGAGAGAGTAAGTGATTTGATCAAGGTCTTTCAGCTAAAGTGTGACCAAGATGGGCCTAAATCCTGTGTCATCTCCTCATCTGAGCTATTTCTGAAAGACTCGCTGGGGAAATTTGAAATTTCTCTGCAGAGCACTGTTAATGGAATCTCTCCAGTGTAAAAGACCCTTAGTACTTTAGTTACTACAGGTACATGGATTCTTATTCTGGGTATTATCATCACATCTTATTGATCTTCGTTAGAGATAAATATCAAAGGTCTAAATGCAGGGGAAAGTTGATGCACTAAAAATTCTCTCCCACTTTCTGTCCCAAAGAAGCACATTTGCAATATCTGCCTTAGAAAGGCAGAGAATTGTTTGGGATGGGTAATTGCCAGCTTGACATTTGTTATTATGGCTTTGTCATTTTTACCCCGTAGTTTATGAAATCTGCTATTGCATGTTGCCCAAAGGCTTTAAAAAATCAATGGTTGCATTTTAAAGCATATAGAATAAAATAAATTAAATGCCACAATTCACATTGTATAATTTTAAGACTTTGGGGAAGCTGGGCATATCAAGGTCAGGCTATTCCTGGGGTATTAAGAATACAAGAAGATATTGCTTCCAGCTCATTGTCCTTTCTATATATTTTATGGTGTCAATTTTACTACATAAATGTACAAATGAGAATATATTAAGTGGATATCTACAGATAAGATTTTTGAAACTGAATGCTGCTGAGGTAGCATCACTTGTATTTAAGGGTCTTGACTTACGAGCGGCCTGTAGACATCTGTTGTCCTTTCTGTCATCTCATCAAAATGTAGAAAAGAGAATTAAGAACAGGGAGGAGCTGTGTTTGCATGAATTGAAAGATTTTGTAGGCACTCTGAATACTTATGAAATCTCAACCATGAAATTAAGCTTTCCTTCTCTCTGATGTGTCTTTATAATACAAGCCAATGTTCTTATTTATGAGGATAAAATAGAATTTATTGACATATACTTCTGGAGTTTGTCTCAATAAAAATTTTGAAAAGGATTTAAGATAGAAACAATTTATAGTATTCTCTCTGATACTTAAGTGACTTACGGATCTGACTTAATTACCGACTAGATTATAAGCACCCTAAACTGGATCACAGATATCCTGAGGCTGGACTCTGAATGTGTAATTCATTTTAATCCCATAAAACACTCAGTCCAGTGTTGAACACTCACAGGGGAGTGTTAATGACTCATCCTGGAAGGAAGTGAACAAACTTGTGTTTAATGAGTCTTAGTCAAACTACTCTTAAGTGATGATGACAGTTACTCCATTTTCTTTCAGAACTGTGAAGAATTAGACACTTGTCCATTGAACAGGTTGCTGTTTATCTCCTACTGTGTGCTTAAGATGGCATGAAATCAAAAACATAATTACTATATTCTTGATTTAATTTTTTAATCTGGCTGCTAAGTTTTGGAATGCCCTAGAATAGGGGACTTGCCCAAAGGGATGTGCATCTTAGATGAACTTGGGCCCAAGTGATTTAACCTCGTAGTGACCTTGATAACTGAAAGCCTTTCTCTTGTCTACTGGACAAGGACCTCTGGTCCCAGGACAGAATTCCTGCTGCCTCTCTGAGCCCAGGAGCTGTCTGTCCTCTCTTGATCAACAGAGACCTGCATGGTCACTTCCTCAGCTCAGACCATTTGATTCCTTCCTTCTAACTTAGGAGTTGCCATCTCTGCATGTGATGTTTTATAAATAAAGTTGATGATACAATAAATATTAATTATATAAAATTATCCAGTCTTTGAGGTGGAAGGAACTTGTTTTCTTGTGGTTGCTTGTCCTTCATGCCTCATTTTTGATGTTTCCTTGCCTAGCTTTGTTTCTCCTTTATCCTTTTTTTTTTTTTTTTGCTTTCAAATACAACCTCTCCTCTACTGCTACATAGGGTTGTTTCGACATAATGCATCTGTCAATTATGATGTACCTAGCACTAATGGGGCGCCATGGCACAGATCCCAAATGCACGTAATGTAGCCTTTATGCTTAGAGAGTTTAGGAACTTGCAGAAGACATTTCTGTCTGCTTTCTTGGCTGTCCAGGTCATAGATATTAGAAAAATCAAGAACTCATTGGTACCTGTTTTAGCAGAGGAGGATGTTGATACTCCTTCTTGGATTATTTTCTCTGTCTTGGTGCCTTGCTTCCTTCTCAGAAAGAAGAGGGCAGAAGAGGAAGAGGGTCCTAGAAAGGCTTTGCCCCAGTAGTTCACGTCTGTGCTCCTCACTGATTCCTTCCAAGTGAAATGTCGTGGCACACCAATGCTCTCTTGAAGCACTGCTCAGAAACCTGGGCTCTAGTTTATCTACCCTTTCAGGGCTAGACCTGGAAATGCTTAGCAGGACCTTGGTATGCACACTCCTAAGAAATAGTGATTGATTTTTTTAAAATGTTATAAAGTACAATAATTTAAAATGTAAAAATGGCTCAAATCTGTGAAATGCTCACTCTGTATTGGACTTTAATGGAAGTTCTTTACCTGTGTTCAAGCTTCATACACACAAAACCTAAGTTGATCTCTTGTTTTCCTCAATTATAGATGAAGACGTAAATGTATGCAGGAGTTACATGTGTATGTCTTTCCAAAGACCTACATCTAGTGAGTGACAAATCTGGGTTTCGAACTCAACTTGAGGTTGATCTTAAATTCATCTGGTCCTCTCTCTGAACTGCCCTCTCCTCTCAGCAGGCACTGTGTGTAGGCATTTGGATAAGGAAATGTGTGGACAGGTGACTTGACTTGGAGGGATCAATAATTGTGGACCAATGCTATTAAGCAACTCTGTTTTCTTAGCTCAAGGGCTTATTTAGGACAACTATGAGGAGTTGTGAATGCTCTCCAGGGTGTTGGGAATGAACTAATGCAAAGAAGCATAAGTTCACAAGCATGGCTTCACAATGACCTGTGGCATGCAAAGGAATCACCTCCAATTCCAGAAAGCTTTATTGCACAGCATTAGTGTCCTAATTGGAGTGGCAGGGAAGGTAACACTGAAATACTCATTTTATCAGTGATTTGCAGAACTATGCATGTTATGCCATGGCAAGTACTGTAACAGGGTCTGAGGTCTGGTTCTCTGGAAGCTGAACCTGAGGTGGGGTTCTTGCACAAGTGAGATGCTGAGGGGTGCCCTTAAGGGAGACTTGGGAGGGAGCGAGAGATACTGGGTACAGGGTGAGGGAAGGACAACCTCATTCTGAGCCCAGGGCTGGAGGAGGGCACTGGAGCAAGAAATCTCCACGATGTTCATGAAAGGGGCTGGCCTTTTTGCATCCCAGATAAGTCATTCTTTGACTTGTCCCCCTGTCCCCCTTGCCTTCCTAGTGTGGCCTTCCAGATATTTCCGGGATGCTTGTCTCCCTGGGGGAAGAGTAACTCTTGGGAGAGGTTAATTTGTGCATAATTGATAGCCTCACTCACAGCAGATGAGGGATTGACTGTATAAAGAGGAGGAGTGGTGGAGAGGCATTCCTACAGTTAGAAGACTGAGAATTCAGAGAAGGAAAGATTAGTTCTATCTAGTGGAGATGAAATCTGTAGTCAATGGCAACATAGCATGAATAAGATACTAGAGTTAAATTTGATAAAGGAGAGTGGGGAGGCAGAAAAAGGGAGAGAGAGAGAATGAATATTAGGTGGAGAAGTGGAGAAGAGAGGTAAAATGGATTGCCAGCATCCAAACTATGCTCTGATATTTAAAAAGCTTCATTATGGGGCCGACACTGTTGTAGCAGTGGGTCAAGCTACCACCTGCAATGCTGGCATCCCATATGTGCACCAATTTGAGACCTGGCTGCTCCACTTCTGATCCAGCTCCCTGCTTATGTACCTGGGAAAGCAACGGAAGGTGGTCCAGATGCTTGAGCCCCTGCCACCCACGTGGGAGACCTGGAAGAAGCTCCAGGATTCTGGCTTCATCCTGACCCATCCCTAGCCATTGTGGCCATTTGGAGAGTGAACCAGTGAATGAGATCTCTCCCTCTCTCCCTCTCTCCCTCTCTCCCTCTCTCCCTCTCTTCCTCTCTTTCTCTCTTCCTCTCTCCCTCTCTCCCTCTCTTCCTCTCTCCCTCTCTCCCTTTCTCCCTCTCTCCCTCTCTCCCTCTCTCCCTCTCTCCCTCTCTCCCTCTCTCCCTCTCTCCCTCTCCCCTCTGCCTCTCCCTCACTTTGCCTTTCACAATACATAAATAAATCTTTTAAACTATAAATTAAAAAATAAGGGTCATATGTAGATTTTTAGAATAATTGGCTAGAGAGGGAATAAGTAACGCTGACATGTTGATTAGGTTGCCTGTTCCCTCTACCCCCAGAGGATCATGACTTAGAAATATTTTCTTGTTTGTTGCTTTTGAATCCGATTGTGGCTTCCACCTATGGAGCATATACCACAGTCCTGGGTTATCGTGGGCAGGCTGCCATTGAATGGACGTTGTCCTGCCCACAGGTGTCTCCAGTCCAGCAGTCTCAGAGGTGAACATTCTTCTGCAGGTGTGGCAAGCAGTGGGGAGGGAGGAGTGGAACACACCAGGAAGCTTCTTAGCAGACTAGAGCGAGCAGGCCTAGGAGAACATCCTTCCTCCAGTGCGAGTAACGTAGAGCTCTGGAACGCAAATATTTATTTAAAAATATCTAATTTTAAAACTTCCTGCCCTGTTTGCTTGTTGTGCCATCTGGCACCACACTTCTAGAGCGGCATTAGCATAATTAAATTAGCACTTTCCTGTCTCACCTTCTTGTGTTCTGGCATGTAGTGTAACTAATATACCCACTTTGGGGAGCAGTATTTTTCGACAAGGTATTTACAAAATTAACTGAGTGATATTCCTTATCAATTTATTGTGAAACAAATGCTGGACGATTCAATGGTCCTTACTGATTTTTTCAAGGGGAATGTAGGAAACAAAACAACAGTGATCACGCTAATTGTTGTTACTGTGATGGTATTTTGTTTTTCTTTTTTTCCAAAACACAGACAAATTAAGTGACTGTAAATTTTCAACAACAGTGAGTAAGCTGACGAAGATCAAGGTGATGCCTTCAAGTGCTCATCAAATTCCAGGCTTGGGGCCAGCCTGCTTCTGTAGCACTTGTAATCTGTTGTCTCCTGCCAGAAATCATGTTTCCTAAGCCTGTTTTGCTTAGCATCAGCTTATGTATTGCACATAATTTTTTTTAAAAATTCTTATTTGTTTAACAGAGAGACAGAGACAAAAAGATCCCATCTGCTGGTTTATTCCCCAAATGCCCACAACAGCTGAGTGTAGACCAGGAAGAAACGGGAAGCCAGGAACTCAATTCAGGTTTCCCACATGGGTGGCAGGAAGGCAACTACTTGAGCCACCACCTGCTGCCTCCTTGAGTCCACAGTAGCAGGAAGCTGGAGTCAGGTGTGGAGCTTGTGCCTGAGCTTAAGTGCTCCCATGTAGGATGTAGGCCTCCCAATCGGCACCTTAACTGCTCTGCCAGATACCCCCATCACATCATTTAAAATACGGTAATATTCAGCAGTTCTTTTTTTTTCTTTTTTTAAAGATTTATTTTATTTATTTGAAAGAGTTAGAGAGGTAGAGACAGAGAGAGAGGTCCTCCATCTGCTGGTTCACTCCCCAGATGGCCACAATGGCCAGAGCTGCGCCAATCCGAAGCCAGGAGCCTCCTCCGGGTCCCCAGCGTGGGTGCAGAGGCCCAAGGACCTGGGCCATCCTCCGCTGCTTTCTTAAAGACTCCTTCATTAGCTGTACATTTTATCCAGAAGGATCACTAATGCCCATCATCATAGCGATGGAAAATTCATGACCTTTGTCTTGACTGCTGGGTTTGGAGAGAGCTTTAGGTTTATAGAAGAGCCAGATAAGAAATGAATGTGTACCACATTTAATTTTGCAACATCACTGGAATTCCAGCAGATAAAACATTGCAAGAAGTGATCAGACTTCCAAAAGTAATTACTTGGTGGTGAGATGGAGTGGAGGATCAAAGATCTCCCAAAGGGTACTCATTAAAAATGTGATTTATTAACATCTGACATCTTTCTACAACTTTTGGAGTATGATTATTCCAGTTCAACTACTATCTTGCATCTAATTCTTCCTGTTTGTTGAGTCCAGCATTTCTAGTTACTTCCTGATTTCTCCACAATTACATCACCTAGGCTGTTCTTTGTTTGCTCATCATCCCAAAGTCCTGCAACATTGGCCACTGACTGTCCCTGGCCCTATGTGATGTCCTTGACTTTCTAATAGCTGCCTCCAATGGGTGGGGTATATAGTGTATGCCCTGTCTTCTCTGATAGCATCTGATTCTATAGATTGTCCACTGCTTCTCCCCTCTTCCCAAGACTTTGTGCGCCACTGCCTTCTGGTATAATTCCCTTTCCTTTTAAATCTACTGCTTTTTATTCCTTACAAAACTTCTGAGCAGATCCTCCTTTGGCCTCCCTTAAACAGAAGCCTCTCTCAGGCTTCATCCTTTAGTTCTGAAAAAATAATAGTAAGGGCAGGTGTTGTGGTGCAGAGGGTTAAGCCAACACTTGGGATGCCTAAATCCCATTGTTCAAGTACATTTTATCCAGAAGGAACAAGTACCAGGTTCAAGTCTCAGCTACTCTGTTTCAAACCTTGCATTCCTGCTAAAGTGTCCTGGGAAGCAACAGATGATGGTCCAAGTGTTTGGGTGCCTGCCATCCACATGGGACACTCGGATGAAGTACCTGGCTCATGACTTCAGCCTGACCCAGCCCCACCTATTACAGGCATTTGAGGAGTAACCAGTGAATTGAAGATTTCACCGTGTCTGTGTTGTGTGTCTCTCTCTCCACCTCTTCCTGTCACTCTGCCTTTTGAATAAATAATATATAAATCTGAAAAAAAAGATCAGAAAAGCAGCCTGAGTTTGAATCTTGATTCTGCTACTCAGAGCTCTATGACTTTTAGAAAGTTCTTAAAATTTTTTATTGGCTCCATTTTCCTATCCATAAATGGGAAGCAATAATATTCCATCCTGAACAAAAAAAACTGATTATTTATAAGAATATTGCCTACTCCTGGCATGTACAGTAAACTCATATTAAGTGGCAGTTACTATATAAATGTCTTGATTAGCCTGCCTGTATCTGCTAGGATGTGACCCTTACGAAGGCAGGAGTACTTGTTCTGTTTTACTTTCAGCCCAGAAATAAATGCATGGTGCATAGATAGTGTTAATTAAATGGTGACTGAATAAATAAATATCTAAAGAAAAACTGACTGAAATAGTGACCCCAGAATATCATGGCCTGGCTGTCCTGACTACTTACCTAAAATCTTGACCTCAGCCTCTTGACCTCTGTGTTTCTCTGAACATCTCAAGGTCAGTGTGTCCATGGACACGCCCCCCCCCCCCCCCCGACTTGTGCTTCCTCTTCCAGTTACCAGGACCGTCCATTAGCTGGATAGCGTACACATCACACCCTGCTTTCCCCCGGGCTCCGCTATCCAGCTGGTTTCCACGTTCTGGTTATCTTTACCTTGTACCGCCCTTGACCACACCCCTTTCCACTGAGTCTGCCTGCATTGGGACCCATTCTTCTCACTTACAGGATCACTCTAGCTTTGTAACTAGCTGTGTTGCTGGCTTGGGTTTTGTCTTCACATGTTACACCAGTTCTTGCAAGAATCAGCTTTATAAAATTGCAAAAATCATCCAACTTGTACAAATGAGATAACTAAAGCCTGCATAATTGAAGGAATGCTTTCAGCTAGCCAGGGGCCAAGTTTAGAGTTTAGGCAGGACCTAAAACTAAGGTTTCCTAATTCAAACACAGAAGCCTATTCCATTGTGTCCTAACACCACAGCATTAGGAAATACATACCAGGAATCTAGCAGCTTTTTTTTTTTTTCTCTACAGGGCTGCATTTTTGTGTAAGAAAAAGTTCAAGACCTCTTTTCATTTCATTAGCTGGAGAAACTGAAACAGTGCATAGGATTTAAGTCAGAGAGGCGCAGCCGCGGCAGTGCCAGTGTGGCTTCTCAGAGCTGAATCATGGGTTCGCTTCTCATCTCTTGACCCTTTGCGTTTCTCTGAATTTACAAATGTGCATGTGAGAAAAAATGCTTCTCTCTAAAGATCCACGGGTAAGAGTGAAAATAAGAATCCAGATAATAAAGTACAGCTACAAAAGGGAGCCCACTTAGTTTGGAGAAACCATTACTGTATCAGAATGATGTATCTGCAAGTGACTTGCATGAACATATTTTATGTGCCCGCCAGCATGTTTTTTGTGGTTCCCCGCAGCAGATATTGCTCTTTTATTACTCGTTAGCCACTTAAAATCCAGCCCAATTTTAACAGTGCTAAAAGAGCAAGAAAATTTATTTTAAGGAAAAAGGCTACATTCTTCTCTACCAGAGTCATAATATTAATACTTAAAATGCATGGCAACATGCTGGGAAAATGGGATAGTTATTTAGATATATTATAAAATGTAGCCCACCACTTTGATGTGATTCACTACTATTTCACCAAACCAATTTAACAGTATCCTGTAGAGAGGGAATAGTGCAATTAAAATTAGTAACAGAGATTTTCACATGCATAGATCTAAATCAGGGTAGGTTGATAATGAATTAAGTAATTTTGCTTCCTTGTGAAGTCAAATCCATAATAGATGCATTCAGGATAGAATTTGTGTTTAAAGAACCTGTCTACGCGAAGCATTCTGAGTCGATTGACAATATTCCCGGTAGTTTTCTTCCGTTTCGTCTTTGTTTTTTGTCTGTTTGGCTTTGATGGCGGAATTTAAGTAGGCAGTCATAATAAATTAGTTTAATTTGACTATTTGATCAACTGGCTCTGTTTCAGTAAAGGCCGAATCCTTTCAAAACATAATTTCACAAATCTCATTTTTAAGAAATCAAAGCCACACAACTAAACGCGAATCTTCAGACAGAAGAATGAGACACTCTGTGACTTTTCAGCGTCAAAGCACACAGTAAAGTTGTTCTCATCTTTCCAGCACTTAGTTTCATATGAAAACGCCAGAGACGCCTGTACTGGCTTCACCGGGGTGACTTACTGCATATCGATGCCTGCAGTTTCCTACTTTGATTCTGAGGTGAACTTTGCTGGCTGCAGCCTGCGGTACTCAGGCACCGGGGACCCATGAGTACATCCTCAGTAGATCTCAAGATCAGCTTATGTCTGTCCTTTGTACAATGAGAGTGGATGAAATTGACCCGAGGAAGTTGATGAAGAGCTCTGCATATACTATTCCTGAGATTTGCAAAAAGTGTTCCACGTACTCACTCACCAGGGGACACAGAAGTACGAGAGCGGGAATGATTGCAGTGGTCACAGTAATGAGGATGAGTTAATTTTTCTTCCTTCACTTTGACTGTCTGCCAGGTGGTCTTTCTCACAGACCTCTATATTAGTGACCTTCTTCCATGCCAGAAGGAAATATGAAACCAATCACTGACCTGACCTCCCTGCAGTGAGCAAGAGTATTTAGTCCCCATAATACTGCCTCAGTTTTAAAGAAATAACATTGGAAAAGTCTTGGATTTTGAAGTTCCCAAAATATAGGTTCCGCAATGAATCCCAAGTTCATTATTTCCTGGCTCATTTTTAATGAGATGTTATATAGCTACTTCTTTTTCTCTGAGCTTTATTTTGTTCTCCCATCTATAAAATGAATATAATAGTAGCAATTATTTCACAGGTTTTCGGTGAGGATCAGAAATAACGAACATAATACACTTGGCTTATGAAGGCACTTTTCAGATTATTATAGACTGAAATCATAATGATGATTTTCTCATAGTTTAAGATAAATGACTCCACGACAGCAGAGTATTTGTAAACAGATAAATATTCTTCACCCAGAAAGTTTTGTTTATTCCTTTTTAAGCAGATTTCTGCCTAAGAGAATGGTTGGTAGAATGTTAAGATGTCATCGTTCCTTAATTCAGTCACCAAATGCATATGGATTGCCTCCTATGTGCCCTGGATTTAAAATAGAGCAGTTAACATAAACCCATAGTGCCTTCATACACTCTGGTAGGAAAGAAAGTGGACCAATGTACAGTCTACTGCCCTGAGACATGCTACAAAGAAAAATCAAGCAGTACAGGGGGACAGAGTAATATGGGATGCTTTTCAAGATACTCTTCCAAGTGTATTTCTCTGACAGTGAAAAATCTAGAAATGCAAAAATGCCAGCTATTAAAAAGACGACCTTTCTTGCAATGTTGTAGAGTAGTTGCCTGATTCCCTGTGAATGCACCCAGTGTGGGCAGTGTGGGAAAGATGCATGGAAGTCTAATTCCAACTCTGCTGCTGATTAGCTGGCTGACATATATAGTTCACCATATCTTCAATACTTTATTTGTCACAACTATCACGTACTTGTGGAGTTGCTTACTGTGTGTTAGGTACATGGAACAGGCAAATGAACATAATGAAACTGAATTTCATTTTTTAAAACATGTATTTATTTGAATGGCAGTTAAGAGACAAAATGAGACAGAGAGATCTTCCATCTATTGGTTCACTCCCTGGATGATTGCAGTGGTCAGGGCTGTGCCAGGCCCGGTTCTCCCATCTAGGTGGAGGGGCCTAAGCACTTGGGCCATCAGCTGCTTTCCCAGTCACATTAGCAGGGAGCTGGATCAGAACTGGTGCCTCTAAGGGATGCTGGCGTCTCAGTGGCTTAACCTGCCACACATCAGCGCTGACCCCAAAACCCTGTGTTCATAAAAAATAAATCTTGCCAGAGTTGAATGTCAACATTGAGCATGTGTTCTCTGTGGTAAGTGCTGTAAAAAAAAAATAGGAAGCAGGGTAAAGGAACCCAGTATAATAAGTGACAGCATTTTGCTTGGTGTGCCAAATCCTTAATGCCTCTCTAAGCAGGAACCTTGGTGAAGTGAGGGAGCAAGTGATTGAGATCCGGGAGAAGGCAAACAGAGGGAACAACACACAGTGGAACCTGGGAAAGGCAGAGGCTGGCGTTGCTGGAGCAGAATGGAAGGAGACAAGGGTCAGAGATGAGGTTAGAGCACCAGGCTTAGACTTCAGGTTTTCTAAGGGTGAGGGAAGAATACTGGAGGATTCAGGATAAATGTAGTCATAATCCAAATGATTAAAATAATTGCTGTAGTTGCTGGGTAGAAAGTTTACTACTTGGAGCCAAAGTGGAAGCCAAGAGAGCAGTTCAGATCATTGCAGAAGCTCAGGGCAGTGAGGAGAGGCTTCCGTAAGCTGTAGTGGAGGTGGCCAGTGATCAGACTGAGGATGTACGTTGAATGGTAACCCCAGCCTGATCTGTAGATAGATTGGATGAGGTTTTGAGAAATAGGAAGGGGTGAAGGCTTCTCAAAAGCTTGTTGCCTGAGCTACTGGGCTCACCCAGTAACTTATTTGAAAGAGGATGGAGATCCTTGGAGCCCACACTGATGTGGAGCGAGAGGACTCCAGAGCTAAGGGGTTCATGGGACAACTTTAAGGAGATGTCCTGGCCTGACAGCAGGCTGTTGGGATGTGAATCTGTCATAAGGTCAGAGGTGGAACCTGGAAGTATCCATATGGGTGTTAATAATGTGTATCTTGAATGTACAGCCAGAGGGCTAGGTGAGGTCAGCCAGGATAAGTGTAGATAGCAAGGGAAGATTTTTGGGAAAGGAGCTCTAGAACTCTGTAATATTTAGATCAGGAGAAGACAAGGATCTTGGGAAGATTTGGTAGAGAAATCAGAACTTTGTAGAGTCCTGGGAGCAAAGTGAAAAAAGTAAAAGGTTGTTTAAAAAAGAGGATGATGTGAAAGGCACACACAATAGGAACATCATGTTAAAGAAAACCACCACTCTAAAATCTCTGTAGCTCACATTAATTTTGCAGTGTGGTCTGAATAAATGCCATTATAAGTACTTAAAGATGGATCATGTCTCACACATGTGAGTGACAAGAGAGGAGAGTAAACAGATTTTAACTCTAAGCATCCTCAGGCCAGTAGTATTCAACTCAAATATACCACATCATATTTTGAAACAAATGCTCACTTCTTAAAATGCTAAGAAGCTCTCTGTAAAATTTTAATGCAAGTGTGTATATAATTTTCATGAGCTGGGATGACATGAAGATTTCCTCTTGAAGAACAGCTTAACAGACATAAAAGGAATCCCAAACATCACTGTTGAATAAGGTCAAACCTATGAAATAATTTTGTTACTAATATTTCTGAGTTAAAAAGTTTATTCCTACAAAAGAAGTGGTTCCCAAACTTCACCACCTATCACAATGACCAGATGAGCTTATTAAATACAGATTTCTGGGCCCCACTTTCAGAGTTACTCCTTTATTAGGTTTGGTTTTGGTCTGAGAATCCGCATTTCTAACAGCTTCCCGGGACATTTGGTGCTAGTGGTTCCGGGAGCACACGTCAGGAATTGTCTATAGCTCCTGGGGCAAAAAAATCCTCTTTGGTTTATGTGTATTAAAAAGCAGTAACAACAAATACATTAAGTTCAATTAATAATGTACCATACACCGTGCTAATCATTCTAGATTTTCTGTTGCATTTAATTCTGAAAAGAACCTAATGAGACAGGTGTCGTTTTATGTACGTAAAAACTGAGGTACAAAGGTGTTGACAATCTTGCCCAAGGTCATCAGCTGATGAGGCTGGAAAAACAGCATCATTTCCGCCACAACAATGCACTACAGACCCTTGCTCCTCAAAATGTGGTCCCAAGATCAGCAGGGTTGGGGCAACCTCGGAACTTGCTAGAAAAGCATAATCTCAGGTTCCATCTGAGATCAGTGGTGTCAGTTTCTGCAGTTCCACAAAATCCACCCATGGTTCCTATCACCTTCTCTCACTGAAGTTTGAGAAGCATAGGGGTACAGAGCTTTTTTAGCATGACTCTGAGCATACGGGCGATCAGGAAGACACTGGGTGGAGGGAAGAGCTCAGAAAAGCACTAATTGGGCTCCTTCACTCTACAACTTCAGAAAACGAAGTGTTCTGCCCTGGAAATGAATTGTTAGAGATGCTGAAAGTACCAGACTGGACCAAATGGAATTGTGATATTTAACTCGTTAGGACCTACAGAAAGAATGAGTAGAGCAGAAGACTGCAATGGAATCACCCACGAGACCCAAAGATAGATAGCAAATGCATAATGCTGGCTGATAGGTTTTGTTGACAGTGAGTTTTAAAGCAATGCCAGAAGCCCTGCAGCCTAACACAGCGTGTAGGAAGGTGTGTGTGTGTGTGTGTGTGTGTGTGTGTGTGTGTGCCTGCTGCCTTGCAGTTCCTGCGTTCATGAAGTTCAGTTGAACATACGTGAAAGCTCTTCTCAGAGTAGTGTCAGTAGTGGTGGGGACCTGTTCCTCAGAATAGGTATCATAACTATACGTCCTGAGGCCTGACCTTTTGTTTGGCTATTTCAGTATAATTGCTAATAAACCCAGTGCACTCTCAAAAGTGTCTCCCTTTGGGTGATAAATTTGTATGTAACTTTGGAAAAAAATAATGCTTTGAAAACTACATGCGTTAAAGCTGTAGCCAGATGGTTTGTAATGGAATATTTAAGATTTAAAACATAAGTGATGCAAAACGAAAAGTGGCTTAACACAGCTGGTCTTAGGACTTTTTAAGAGCCATGAAACATAGTGGAAAGAATACACGATGAATATGAGAAGCCATGGGCTTTGGCCATCATTTTGACGGGAAGTGTGAGATCATCCGTCACGGATCCTGGTACATGTTGAATGGATCATATTATGTAATGTAGATGGAAACCCTCAGGAAGCATTCGGGAACCACAGAGGTGTCAGGAGTGGGTCAATAGCATGTGCAAAGGAAAGGAAACTGGAGAAAAACAGGTGACTTCTGAGGAAATACAAGATGTCCCCTTAGCCAGTCCCCTTTCCAACAAGGGGAAGGCGGAGTGCTCCGTTTCAGGGAACTGGGCCAGCAGGTCGTGTGGCCACCAGAGTTCATTTTAAGCCTGTTGCCCACCCAGCACTTGCCATTCAAAGCAATTTAAAAGTGAAAGTAAAATATTAAACTCCGTATAAAACCATTACTCCTATATACACCAGATTCATTTTACAACACGCTATTGGCTTTGTCATCGAATTTGTGTCTCTGATACTGGGGAGATAAAAGGTCTTTGGGTGCTCTGTACTGAGTTTTGGACAGTTTATCTGGTACATTTCTGGTCTGTGGGTTTGTGGAGATGCCGTTGTTTTGTAGTCAGTAACTTCCTTACTGTTTCTAGACATAAGTGGGAGCCTCTTTGAGGAAAGAGAGAAAGCAAGGTGAGACTATCTCAGCCCCTTGTCTTGGGACCTGCTGCTGGTCTGACTTATGGGTTTCCTCTTGGCCTCAGGACATTTCCTGACTCGCATCTTTCCAGTCTTTTGAGATAGGTACTTTAGAAATAAATGTTGTCAACAAGGTTTTTTCTTTTTGATGTTTGCTAATCTTGGTGCAGTTCTACATAAACAGTGAAGCTGTCCTTAAGAACACACGCTTTTCGCTCTGTCACGATTTTCTTGGTTTCTTTGTTTCCCCAGATGGGTGAAAAGATCATAAGAAACAAGTTCAAATATGTTTAAACATTCTCTAGCTTGACTGTCACATAATTGAGCTGGTAGTGTTGTGGCCACAGGTACTTTGCTTTGATTATACTTGGGTGAACTTTGACAGACTGTAGGTTAGATGTCAGAATTAATTGTTTTAATCCACGGTGTGTGGGTACAAGGTAATCCAACTTGCCACTCATTCGCTCTCAGTTTTTGCTAATGTGGGGCAACATTGAAATACCGTGTTCCAAGCCTGTCGTATACCTCTGGTGTCCTCAGAGGCCACAAAAGAATGGCCAAAAGAACACAATTGCTTTAGAGAAACAGCATTACTGAAGCTAGTCCATTCGCTTGAATGTATTGGAGTCCATGAAAAGCCCACTCATAATGTAAAAACTGACTTTCTCCTTATTTCCATCTTTTCGGTTGTCATTGTTTGCTCAGTTATAAAGTGGCTTGTTGACAACAAATATTTTAATAATTTGATTCCAGAGCTTTGTGCCTATGCCGCTGAGATGCTGGTGTAGTAATTAAACTGTCTTTTAGCTGAAATGCTTGCAAAGCGTCCAGTTCCGTGCCTGGCAGCTGGTGATGCATTATAGAGACATTGAGCTAATCGATTAAAACCGCAGAGGCATGGGAGTTGTCTGACAGCACTGTACTAGGATGAAATTAGTTGGAATTGCATGGTGAAATTAAGGGGAATGCAGCTGATTGCAGCCCTTCTGGGAGAATCCTGGGTGAGAGGGACACTGTGCGTTGATCCCTGCGTAATGAGGACGGCCATGTTTTAACAGTATTTCTAAAGTATTAAAATGGACTGGATGAATCAGCAGGGCTGCCTCCAGTGAACTTGGCATCCATCCACTGTGACTGAAATAACATGAAATTTTTCGGCTGCTAGAGAATGTGAAATTGGACTAATTGTCTTTTAACTAGTCTGCTCGACGGCTAGCCTGGAGCGGGACTGAACAGGGCCTGGGCTGGTGGGCTTGCAGCTGGGGGATGGGAAGCTGAGATTCATGGCTGTTATTTCAGCTCATGTGAACGGATACCGCCATTGCATACGCAGACCGCTCAGATTTGCAGTATCTCTCCATGAGGATCCCTTCCTAACTATTTTAAATTCCGTTTTAAAGTGAAATATCGTGATTCAAAAAACTACAAAAGTTTAACCCTCTCCCCTAGATTCATAATTACTGCTCCTTCCCCGGAATAGGGAAACTAGGAACCTGGCAAATGTCTCATCACCTGTCCGTGTTTGACCCTGCCCCACGGTCTGTTCTGAGTAAGGGCATATTGGGCAAAGGAGGGACACTGGTGCAAGTTACTCATGCTTTGTGTCGGGCAAAAGCTTGTTCCATAACCACTAAATACTGTGACTGGTCCAGCATTCACATTTTATGTGGGATTAAAGAGAGAGCCAGAGAGGTTACGTGCCATGCCCATGCTCACAGAATAAGGTCATTGTACTACAGTGGATTCCCACTGCTACTCCCAGGTCGTGCTACTTGGTTTAGCTTCGCATTTTTCCAAGGGCCCATAAATAACATTGAGTTTTTATGATGTTGATATTGTTAAAACTTGAGTTATCCTTCTTTATGTAATATCATTGCGGTCACTCAAACTTTCTAAAGTCCTGTCACCTATCAATTTAATGTTTTTAGCCCTGGTTTTTATTCCTGTGCAACTGCGGTCCTTCTGTTTTTTCACTTGTTGAACATTAGTTAGTGGAGCATTAAGTCTGTGATTATAGAGTGGATTAAAATTATGTTTTTGCAAAAATTAAATAAACAAGGAAGGAAGGAGGGGGATTGAGGGAGGGAAAGAGAGACAGAGGGAAGTATGATTATCTTATGATTATCTTCTTACCTATGAAATATATGACATCTGCTCTTTTTATATTAAATTTTAAAAGGTGAAGCATAAAAAGGCCATTCTACAAATTCTCAAAAGAAGTAGGGATCATCCGACCACATTTTCTTGCCTTCAGAAAGATGTACTTAATTGTGACCATTTTGCATTCTAGAGATGACTCTTTACAGTCTTGGAGAAGACCTCCTAGTGGGCTGTGTCATTTGGATCCATAAGTGATTTTGTTGTGTCAAATGGTGCCTGGCATCAGACGTAGTATTCGGGGCCATCAGACAAAACAGAAAACAAAACAAAACAAATGAATAAAAAAACTCCAAAACCAAGAACCTCACTAAGCATCAAACCATTGTGTGGATGCAAGGAGGTCCCAGGTGGCCTACAACTGATTTCCTTCCTCTTGGGACCCGTGGGAAGGTTCATCTGTGGCTCTGTGAAGGAAGAGTTGGGTTTCCCTTGAGTAATCACATGTGTGTTCCCCAGTTCTGAGGGCAGAGTGCAGAGCAGCACTAGGCCTCCCTCTCTGGAGTTCAGAGGGCCTCTGGGCAGGTGCAGGGCCTCTGAGCAGGTGCAGGGCCGTTCAGTACTTCCTTTAACTTCCCTAAATTTCTCATTGCTTTTCTCCTTTCTTCATGTTTATGATTTGTCATATCATATAGTATTTTTTAACTTTTATTTAATAAATTTAAATTTCCAAAGTACTTTTGAATTATAGCAGCTTTTTCCCCCATAACCTCTCGCCCACCCGCAGCCATCCCATCTCCCAGTCCCTCTCCCATCTCATTCACATCGATTCATTTTCAATTATCTTTGTACATAGAAGAAGATCAATTTAGTATATACTAAGTAAAGATTTCAACAGTTTGCACTCACACAGAAACACAAGGTATAAAGTACTATTTGAGTACTAGTTTTACCATTAATTCACATAGTACAATGCATTAAGGACAGAGATCCTACATGGGGAGTAAGTGCACAGTGACTCCTGTTGTTGATTTAACAATTGACACTCTTATTTATGACATCAGGCTCTTGTCATGAGCTGCCAAGGCTATGGAAGCCTCTTGAGTTTGCCAGCTCCCATAATAATTAAATAAGGCCATAGTCAAAGTGGAAGTTCTCTCCTCCCTTTGGAGAAAGGTACCTCCTTCTTTGATGGCCCATATCATGCAGTATTATATGCATCTTTGTAAACCTCTTCACAGATTTTTGTTGCAGAATAAAGTGTGGTATTAAAAATAAAAATAATTCTTACACCTAGTGTTCCCAGCCCAAAGTACAGCTCAAAAAACATTGGAAGAAAAAAAGCACAGTACTAGGGGGACAAGCTTTTATGCCCTGGATACTTGACATACCCTTAGGTTCAGCTGTCCTCTTTTTTTTTTTTTTAATGAATACTCATTTATTTATTTGAAAAAACAGAGTTAAAGAGGGGAGAGACAGAGATATCTTCTATCGACTTGTTCACTCTCCAGATGGCCTGAAAAGACTAGGACTGAGCTGGGAAATCCATCCCAATGTCCCACAGGGGTGCAGAGGCCCAAGCACTTGAACCATCTTCCATTGCTTTCTCAGGCACATTAGCAGGAGCTGGATAGGAAGTGGGGCAGCTGGGACATGAACCAATGCCCAGTGTCACAGGCAGCATATTAAACTGCTGTGCCATAATGCCAGCTCTTCTGCTATAGTTTTGAGTCACATTGTATATACTTTATTTGTTTGAAAAAAAAAAAAAGAAAACTCTCCCTTTCTGCTGGTTCATTCCCCAAATGCCTGATATGACTGGGACTGGGGCAGGCCACAGACAGGAGTGGGACAGTCCAAACATGTATTCAACATGGGTGGCAGGGATCCGAGTTCTTAGGCCATGTGCCTTCTATAGTGTGCATTCGCAGGAAGTTGAAACTGGGAATGCAGGCAGGAGTCCATCCCAGTCGCTGATATGGAATGCTGGTGTCACAGGTAGTGTCTTAAGTGCTTTACCCAAAGCCCATAGGTTTTGTTTTTTTAATGATTTATTTATTTGAAAGGCAGAGTCACACAGAGGGAGGGAGAAGTAGAGAGATCTACCCACTGCTTCTCTCCCTAAATGACCGCAATGGTCAGGGCTATGCCAGGTTAAAGCCAGGAGCCAGCAGCTTCATCTGGGTCTCCCATGTGGGTGCAGGGGCCCAAAGACTTGGGCCATCTTCTGCTGCTTTCCCAGGCCATAACAGAGAGCTGGATTGAAAGTGGAATGTCTGGGTAGGACTTGAAGTGGTGTCCATATAGGATGCCAGCATTGCAGATGGTGACTTTACCTGCAATGCCACCATGCTGCCCCAAGCCTATGTTTAAAATGACTTAAAAGCTATTTTTTTTTAAAGATTGTTGGCTCTATGTAATTTCTGTAAACTCCAGAATTCTAAAAAAATTGTTTGTGCAGACAACCCCAGAGCTACATTGGTAGATACCGCTAGTGTGTGTTAGTAAGGGCCAGAAGCTGTAGATGCAGGTCAGATATCCTTGTAGCTCCAACAGAAATGAAGAGCTCTGTGCATAACCCTTGATTGGAGCTTCTAACCCTCCCCACTGTACACGGTGTTTATTACTGGACCAATAATCAAATTACTGACACAAGATTCTCATGTTACCTTTGCGAAAAAGTATTTTGAGAATGAAAGGAACCAATTCTTCTTTTTTTTTTTTTTTTTGTGACAGGCAGAGTGGACAGTGAGAGAGAGAGACAGAGAGAAAGGTCTTCCTTTGCCGTTGGTTCACCCTCCAATGGCTGCCGCGGCCGGCACACCGCGCTCATCCGATGGCAGGAGCCAGGTGCCAGGTGCTTTTCCTGGTCTCCAACGGGGTGCAGGGCCCAAGCACTTGGGCCATCCTCCACTGCACTCCCTGGCCACAGCAGAGAGCTGGCCTGGAAGAGGGGCAACCGGGACAGAATCCGGCGCCCCGACCGGGGCTAGAACCCGGTGTGCCGGCGCCGCAAGGCGGAGGATTAGCCTGTTGAGCCACAGCGCCGGCCAAAAGGAACCAATTCTTAAGGATGCGCCCATCCACTCTGAGCAGTGGGTAATGTTTGTGTGCACTTTCCCTGTCTTTGTCACTGGCCTTCACGTTTACGCGTGGGTATCATTTAATCTTCTTGCCATCCAGCCGGAATAGTTAAGAACATGGTCATTCTACAGCCGCGGAAGCCACTGCTTGGAGGGGGAATAAACTGGCCCCAGTCACGGAGCTGACACAGGTCGGATCTGCCGGCAGAGCCCAGGCTGTACAGCGTGCCAGTGTGCACTCTGGAAACGTCCAAGGAGATGGAACATATATGATTTCCTAAGTGGCTCTCATGCACATTTCTCTCCAAGATTAATTAAAGGGCTTCTGGAGCACTCGTGTTTCCATTCCTAGCACAGTCATATGGAAAATGAAAGCATACTTTAAATAAAATATCCATTTGACACTCAGCAACTTAAGGAGCTGGTTATGAGAAGCTGAAGTCAAGGGGGATGAGAAAGAAAAGCAACTGGATGGTGGCTGGGGCAGCCACACTCGGGCTTGATTGGCTCTCCCTGGTTCCTCACACCCGTCACCAGGGTGGGGAAATGATTTCTGCTTCCTAATCAAATGGGAGTGTTCGTGATCAGTTTTTGGTGTGAGGCTCAAGAAATACTCTGTTGTGCATTTAAGATGACCTGGATGGTATGTGGTGTACCGTCCAGTTACTGAGGAATGTGTGTGCCCCTTCCAGTCTGTTTGACCATGCAAACACAGTGATCCATCTCTGGAATGGCAGATGGAGCCAAACAGCCAGAGCGGTGAGGCTGGGCATGCTGATACCTTGCATAGAGCTCACATACTCATGCTGTTACAGATTGCTAGGAGGGTGGCTCTAGCGTTAAGTGTTCTTAACACAGTAAAAAAAAATGTTGGCAATAGAAGAAAATTCTGCTCTTTTAGCCATCTTCTCTCTTCCACAGTCCCATGTCACTTTTCCCATGAGATCCTTTTCTGTCTTCAAACATGCGTACATGCAGTGCCTCTGGCCTGGATGATTGCTCCCTGTCCCCCACCCTTACCTTTTCCTGCCCAAAAACCTACATGTGCTTCAGATTTTTTTTTTCTTTTAGGACTCAGAGAGGAATTGAAATCTTTAAATACTCCTCCCTGAGTCTGTTCCCACCTTCCTCTACCACTGGTTAAGACTGAGTTACGTGCACTTTGCTGTGAGCTCCGGTGGCTCCCTAGGGTGCTCCCTAGGGCACCCTAGCCCATCTCACTGTGCCTCACCCCTAACCTGCACTGTGGGGGTGTCTTAGGTTGGGGAGACACTTGAGGGCAGATACCCTAAGTCTTGTATTGGCTGTGGTGCTCTTAGCGCTCGGTGTCTACATGAAACAAAGCCAGTGAGTTGAGTGCCAGATACCAGGTAGACAGTTAAATGGGTGAACCAGGGCTCGCCCAGCCTCCTCACTCCAGATGTTTTTTCACTATTCCAGACCGCCTGTCTAGATCACTATTTGTACCAGTACGTTCCCTTGGGAGAGTTACTTAAGATTATCTCTCATACTTGTTGAGTTATCATTAGGTTAATTATGTCCCTCCTACAAAGGTAGACATGGCTTTAACTCATTCATTTCTCCAGCTGTCTACCACGTTTTGTGGATATAGACAAAATAACCATGTCTTTTAAAAATTCCATCAGAGATAAGTAAACTGATAATGGCAGTGCACTGTATAAATACCTCCAAATACCTTGTATTTAAAGAAATCCTCATCCCTAAATACTTGTAATTCAGGTGGTTGCCTCTTTGTGGGGTCATAGAAAACTGGCATGAGCAGCTGACTCTGCCATCTCCTCTCCAGTGTTGTATTGGGCTCTGAAGCATGAGAATGGCGTGGATGGGAGGGTTTCTCTTTGTCCTTGATCACCAAAAGTCAGCCTTGCTCTTAGTTTTTTATTAGGTGGTTTCTAAGCGCACTACTTTCTTAGAAGCTTTTCCGCTGTAGTCAGAGGACTGACTTGCTCTGACAATGAGGTTTTCAAAATCGCTTTTCCCACTGTGAAGAAGATAGAAAAAGAAACAAAGGAATACCCTTATGATGCCGTGGAAATAGGATATTTCTCCATAGTGCAATAGCAGCCATGATTTCTTTAAAATCAACTCCCACGTGGGAGTTGGGCTCCTCCTAAGCAAAGAATGGTAGTTATCCCTGGAGCCATCCAAAAGATACATGGTTAGCAATGCTAGGGAAAAAAAAATCTAATTTGCAGATAGGATATTTATCTTTAGATAACAAAAACCGGGAAATGCAATTTATAATTTTAAAAATAGCTTGTACATGAATATAGGTTAAAAGAAATGAACTTTGGCATCTTGGTGTTCCTTTGCAGGGGGAGAAGGCTATGTGAAATGCTTCTGGGATCCACCCTCTCTCTCAGAAATGTTATGAGGCTTCCTTTGCTTTTCGTTGTGTGGCCATCTCACTGCGAAATCACTTTGTTGTTAAATATGAAGTTTGCGGTATAGATTGCACTGAGCATTTTTTAATGGAGTGATTTAGAGCAGCTGCAAAGGGTTCTGGAATTCCCGGGGATCAGTCAAGCGGCTTTTCTGTGGTTACAAATCCCACAGTGAAAGGAGCTTCTGGGAAAGTGGGAGTGTGAGCAACTGAGCAGGAAAAGAGGAAGAGAGACAGACAGAACCGACTCAGATGGACAGGCTGCTGGGATTGCCCCACCAGGGTGCTTTAGCTGCCCTGTTTGCTTAGCAATCTCCTCCTCCTGCCTGTCTCTCCGACTGGTGGGTGCAAGGCTGGGACTGCCCCTACCTGTTGCACAAAGTCGGGGCTTACCAGTCTACCCTTTTCATTTTGGAAAAATCTGTAACATTTAATGGTAAAGGGAAGTAGACTTTCTAGAGGAGAAAATGGAAGCCAAGGGAAAACGTGCAAGGTTGGCCGGTTAATGGTGAAACGCAGCCTGTGGTACGGTGTTCCTGGCCTGCAGTACATGCACATCTCGTTCCATTCCTGAGCACTTTAGTGTGTTGTCTCATTATATATATTCCTGTAATTTTGTGTGTGTAGTTTTTCTTTTTCCCAAAAGTTTCTCTCTGAGTAACCATGTCTTTGCTTGTATTGATTACTCATTCTGTGCAAGGGATTCTGCAATCATTTTCAACTTTCTAAAAAATATACTTATGTATTTATTTGAAAGGCAGAGAGAGATCTTCTATCCATTGGTTTACCCCCTAAATGGCCACAAAAGCCAAGGCTAGTCAGTCTGAGGCCAGGAGCCTGGAGCTGCTTCCTGGTCTCCTATGTGGGCACAGGGCCCCAAGCACTTGGGCCATCCTCCATGCTTTCCCAGGCACATTAGCAGGGAGCTGAATCAGAAATGGAGCAGCCAGGACTCGCACGGGCACCCATTTGGGATACAGGCATCGCAGGTGGCAGCTGAACCTATGACAGCACAGCACAAGCCCCAGTCATTTCCAGCTTACCCATTGAAAACTCCTTGTAAAGTAGATGTTAGCCCAGAGGAGGAAACTGGTTTAGAGAATTTTTGGAGGTTGAATATCTGCTGAGCTTGACACATGTGGGTGGGTGAAAGCCACAGGGCTGCCTGGGCTGAGGCTTTCTCTCCAGTCTGAGTGAGAGCTCTTCATCAGCACCTTACATTGCTTTCCCTTTGCCACGTGCTCAGGCCCCTGTCCATGCTTGGTGCATCCTCTGTGCACCTTAAATGCTTGTTAACTAAAGCCAGCCTTTCCTTGGCCATCTGTCTTCTCTAAGATCCTCACATTTAAGGGTCTCCACAAAGCCATGTGGCCTCATCTCATCTAGGTGGCAAATTGGCAGCGTGCACGCATGTTGCCCTGGATGGAGCCGAGTGCTCAAAGACAGTTACTTGAAAATTATTGCTATGGTGGGCCGGTGCTGTGGCTCAATAGACTAATCCTCCGCCTTGCAGCGCCAGCACACTGGGTTCTAGTCCCGGTCAGGGCGCTGGATTCTGTCCCGGTTGCCCTTCTTCCAGGCTAGCTCTCTGCTGTGGTCAGGGAGTGTAGTGGAGGATGGCCCAAGTGCTTGGGCCCTGCACCCCATGGGAGACCAGGAGAAGCACCTGGCTCCTGCCATCGGATCAATGCGGTGCGCTGGCCACGACGGCCATTGGAGGGTGAACCAATGGCAAAAGGAAGACCTTTCTCTCTGACTCTCTCTCTCTCTGTCCACTCTGCCTGTTAAAAATTAAAAAAAAATTATTGCTATGGCACTACTCCTTCAAAAGTTCATGCTAATACCACTACATGCAATGCAATGCAGGCATCTTGAACATGAGGTTGGGCAAAAGAAGCCAGACACTGAATGGTAATACCATATGGTTTGTTTTATATTAAGATTGAAGGTCAGCAAACTAAAGGGTGCTGTTGGAAGTCAGGAGAGAGGTTACACTTGGTCAGTGAGAGAGCAGGAGGAGCAGGGTCGAGCTGGAAGTTGGTTACATGCTTATTTGTTTTATGAAGGGCCACTTATGATGTATTCACTTCTCCACATGCGTAGCAAGCATACTTACACATAAAGTAAACACATGGGGCTGGTACTGTGGTGTAGAGCAGCTAAGCCTCTGTCTGCAGCGCCAGTGTCACACGAGGGTGCCAGTTTGTGACCCGGCTGCTCCACTTCTGATCCAGCTCTCTGCTATGGCCTGGGAAAGCAGTAGAGGATGGCCCAAGTCCTTGGGCCCCTGCACCCACGTGGGAGAACTGAAAGAAGCTCTTGGCTTCAGAATGGCCTAGCTTGGCCTTTGCAGCCATTTGGGGAGTGAACCAGCAGATGAACTTCTCTTTCTTCTTGGTTTCTCCCTTTGCTGTCTGCAGCTCTTACTCTCAAATAAATAACATGTTAAAAAATACACAAAGAAAATCCAAAAAATACATTCAAAAATTCCATTGTACGCATGTTGAGTTATTATGGGACCTGAGCCCAGGATGAAGTGATCCAAGAAGTGTTCAGTTCTGAGATGCTCCCTAGCACAGTGCAGGCACATGGAACCTCGTCATTCAGTCCTGGTCAAGTAAACAGAAGAAGTATGAGAGTAATCTTATGCAATTGGATACTCTTGAACAGGCATACCTGTGGTATTTCTCATCCAAGGAGAGAAATAGTGATACCTCATAGTGCTATCATGTTGCAGAAGTTCCAGGTATCGTGATAAGTGCTCCCCGGGGATTATTGTTGTTAATCTATAAGGCATGTGTTTTCATCATGCCCATTTTATGGAGGAGAAAATGTTACTCCATGAGTTCAGTTATTTGCTGAAAGCATATGCCTAGTAAGTCCTGGAGACAGAATTAAACTCTGGCATGCTGAATGCTAATGCTTTGCAATTTTTTTTAACTGGAGATGCACAGAGATGGAGAAAAAGAGACAAGAGACAGAGATAGAGAGAGAGGCAGGATCCCATTATTTGAGTGATCACCACTGCCTCCCAGGGTTTGCATCAGCAAGAATTTGGAATAAGAAGCTAGAGCTGAGTATCATACCCGAGTACTCTGATGAGGACACGGGCATTTTAACCAGGTCTTATCCACCAGGCTAAATGCCTGCCCTAAGCCTCTGCTTTTGGCCATGATGTTATTATGTGTGTCTGATCGCATACACATGCAGTATGTGTATCTCTCTTCCCCGTCCCACTCCACACAACGATTCAAGAGCTGCCTCAACTCTTCCAAACTACAGCAATGACACTCTGCCCTTCAAAACACCCAGTGTGATGGCTTAATGGTGACTTCAGTAACCTACCTTTGCCAGTTCTCCATCTCTGTTCTCCCACCTGATGTTGGCCATTGGCTATGGTAGTTTTTAGCCTAATGGTATCTCTCACTGAAATGGTGCCAGTATATTGTGATAAGTGCTGCCTATGTGTATGTCTGTCTCAGGCTTCAGCTTTGCAGTCAATGTTGTCTTTTCTATTGCTGACCATCTTCTGAGAGTGATGGGCCTGGAGCCCTTTTTCTACAACCTCCTGGGAGCTGTGTGTTTTGTGGCCAGTCTTATGAGGAAAAGGACAGACTCATTTTAAAAACCTTGACTGCATTTCCCACACAGTTTTAACAGTGGTCTGGGTTTATGTTACCTAGTAAGACTGTCCACTGTTAGCCAGAGACCTATGTAATATTCACATTTCTGGTTATCCATGTAAACTACAACTCCAGAAAACAAGCCCTGGAGGTTCAAACATGCTTTCCATTCCGGGATTATATTTCATTTGTTTGGCTCTAGAATGAAAATGAGAAGAGAGATTCAAAGCAGGAGTTAACACTCCCAGGAAAGACAGCAAAGCTAGGGAGAGGCCAGCCGGCAACATATAGAAAAAGGGGTCAAGCGTGCTTTGCTTCTCAGTAAATGCACATGTTATAAGACTAATAGCAGATTTATTCAACATATATGTTTGAATAAGTGGGCATGTGTGTGGTGCTAATATGCAGTTATGTGGGTGGGGGAACAGAAGATGCCCCAGTGCATCACAGCCATTGTTTCCTTCCTGTCAATTGAGTGACCAACTAGGTGTCAGTCCAGCGTGTAACAGTGATAACAGTAGCCTTGCTCTGCCATCCATACCGAAAAGATGAACGATTTTTTAAAAAATTGCATATCAAGCATTTTAAATGTGGTTTGCTTTTCTTCGGCAGCTGGATGCTTTGGCCTCAGAATCTGGTTGGCCACAAAGTGCAGGAACTTACTTAGTAGGAACTTGATATTTCTGTACCATGTACCAAAGAAGAGAACTCAGAAGCATCAGAATCATCCCATGGTGGTTCAGTAATTTTAAACAGGGCAGCGTCAATTAGCTCAAGATTTTGTTTATTGTGGAAATCATGCAAGATCTACAGGTTTTATATTTTTGAGATATTTCACTTTCTGTTCAGGTACAAGCTGTCAATCAAGGCTAATCAAACTGGCACAGTTAACATGATACATCATAAAATTTCACAATAATGTCAACCTGTAATTCTGTCAATCTGGTTAAGGGAAATGGGCTCAAAACAATATTGTCATTTTGTAATAACACTCGGAAGGTGTTCCAGAATAATGTTGCCATCATCTCCCACACCCCCCTGCCTGACTGCTACCAGAGGTAGGATTTACTACTGACAAATGGCTGGGTGGTCAGAGCCATTCCTGGTTCTTCCTACTCATGTGACTGGGAGTAGGGCCCCTTGAATGGAGAGTGCTGGCCCCCAGCACTTCTCCCATCTGACCCCTTTGATGAGTGCAGAAGGATGCGTTTCGGATGGAGTGCCAGTATGTCACACCGCTTGCCTCACATGGTGTGAAATGCGTTGGCCTTGAGTCCTCTTAGTTATTCTGTCAACACACTTAGTCTACATATGTTATCCTTTATGAACTTGAATTCTAGTGTATTTCAAAAGCATCATTTGCAAAAGCACCACAGTTAACAGTAAAACACAGGCTGCCTGGTACACAAAGCGATAAAGCACAGCTCCCTCTGCGAACTTTATGTTTTGTTTTGCAGCCCCAGGATATCACAGTCGCTCATTGAATTAGGAGGGGTAATCGACTCAGGAAGCCTCTGGACTTGGGCTCTGTGTGTCCTTGACTTTCTCTGGGCATCTTTGCCTGGAAGCCTGGACTCCCTGCCCTTCAGTTGCTGGGTCTACCTTATGCCCACTAGGGCATAGGGCTAGGTTTTTAATTCTTTGATTCTGTTAATTTTTTTCTCATCAAAAAAAAAAAAACCTACACATTCCTATTATAGATATAGACTCAGGTATCTTTCTTCATGTATGCCCTGGGATATATCTTAAGGAAAATAATTTTTTTTTTCTGTGAAAGAAAAGGACTGGCCGGGTGGTGATTTTAAATTCTAATTTTGTATCATTATTTTAAAGCTGGGGAGACATCCTTCAAAGATATCTCATCCAGAAGCACAAACAAGTAAAAAGAGTGTCTCTTGTGCATGTCAGACTTGGAGTCCACACTCCCTCCTCTGGCCTTACCTTCATGGGGTGCATTTTACAAATAAATGGCTGAACGCTGAGATTTCTGGTGTTCCACTCTATTAATCCTTGGGCACTTTTGTGGGTTATATTTTGTTTGCTCTGGTGCCAGACAAACTCTGTGGGTGGTGATGTATTAGTGGGACACGGAGGTCTAACAGATGGAGACATTTCCAGTTATTACATTTGACGAAAGTCCCAGAGGGCCATGGGGAACGCCAAACAGGAAGCCGACTTTGCACTGCCATCCCTGTGCCTGTTCGGTGAGCCTCAGGACACAGCGGCCACGCCACCTGTGTCCCTGTGCCTGTTCGATGAGCCTCAGGACACAGCGGCCATGCCACCTGTGTCCGTGGCAGCTCTGGTGACCCCTCGGATCTTCCAGTACAGGCTGAAGGTCCCTTATCCAGAATGTTTAGAACAGGAAGTGTTTCAGATTACAGAGTCTTTGGGATTGGGGAATATTCACATAGACTTAACCTACTGAGCATCTCTAACCTAGAATTTCAAAATCCAAGATGATCCCAAATCCAAAACTATTTGATGCTCAGAATGTTTTGGATTGTGTAGTCTTTTGCATTTTGGAGTTCCAGATGGGGAATGCTCAACAGGGGCTGTTTACTCAAAATTGGGCCTCCCCCTCTCCCTCCCTTCCCCCACTCCCTCCCCTCCCTCTCCCTCTCCTCCTGACCCTCCCCTGCCCCCTCCAGCTCACCTTTTTTCCTTCCCTCTCTGTCTTTAAACAGAGCAGGGGCTGAGTTTTTTTTTTTTTTTAAATAGATTTTAGATTTTTTAAAAATCTATTTGAAAGGCAAAGAGACCAAGATTGAGAGAGATCTTCCATCTTCTGGTTCATTCCCTCAAGTGTCTGCAACAGCTGGGGCTAAGTCAGAAGCCAGGAAGTCATTCCAGGTCTCCTACATGGGTGACAGAGACCAAAGGATCAGGGGCCATCACTGCCTCCCAGGGTGCACTTTAGCAGGAAACTGGAGTCAGAAGCAGAGAGGAGACTCAAAAGCAAACACTCCAGGATGGAGTTTAGGCATCCCAGATGGTATCGGAATTGCTGCACCAGACACCTGCCCCTGAGTGTCTCTTGCTTGCTCTCCTGTGCCAGGCCGTGTCCCTGTTACTCTTCTTGACCACTTCTCCCTGTTTGTCTCACCAGCTATGGTTTCCACTCACTCATAGCTGAGTGGTTCAAAATAGTAAGATCTGAAAACTGGAGTCAAATGGATAAGAGAGATAGATGAAATTTAAATTTAACAGTATGACAAGAGTCATGATCAAAACTGAATTTCGAGAGGCCATAGAAGACAAAGGGGGGCCTTGTAAAAGTGATGATATCTGTCAGTCTCTCTCTCTCCCTTCACCCTTTTCTCAGTATATATTTATTGAATATCTATTTAGGATCAAAATATGGCTAGACAGTTAGGATACCTCTAAAACTTATGGAAATAAAAATGTTTCAAGTGATTTTCTGAGTACAATGATATTAAAACAAGGGAGAAAACACTTAGGATGGCAGCCAGATTTCCCTTAATCAATTTTAATAGAGATATTTATTAATATAGTAGAAAGCTTAATATAACACTGAGTAATAGAAGCTAAAGGAAGATTTGTCATGAGTGGTAGATAAGTTACCTTGCAAATGGTAGGGGACATGATCTTGTGACTGATTATATAAGTATGTAGTTAGCTGAATAGAGATGTGTAAAACTCTGAAAATTAAAATAGTACATTTTGCATTATGACCAAGTTCAAGAGGTCAAAATAATACTAATTTTGCTTTCAGCAATAGTTAAGTGTTCAGAATTAATAAGTTAGAGTGTTAAGATAATATGAGAAAAGTAAACAGAGGTTTGTTAGTAATTGGACAGCTCAAAGTAAAAGAATCTTTGACCAATAAAATACAGATCATTAATCCAGTAAGACAACATTTATTGAACAACTGTAGGCAAACAGACCATGCAGATGTGAAGGCCAGATATGTAAGAGCACTTGTACAAAAATAACAATGGAGCAAAGTTGAATATCATGGAGTGGGACCATGAAAAAAAATGTGAATTTCATGCAACCTAAGAGGGAAAGCTGCTCCCTTCCTGGGTAGCGGGAGCTGGATCAATGGACAATGGTCCAGGGGGTTTTCATTGTGTGTAAGCTACAGTCTGAACTTTCCCTGGACCACTTCTCTAGCTTCTGGTTTCTCTCTGGTTGTCTTTGCCTGTATTAGCTTTCCTTCAGTTTCTGCCTCCCACCCCCCTCCCTCCTTTCCTTCCTTCCTTTGAGTTGGGAGAGGAGAGAGATCTTCCATCCTCTGGTTTACTTCCCAAATGTCCACAATGGTCAGGCCAAACCTAGGAGCTTCATCCTGGTCACCCATGTGCAGAGGCCCAAGCACTTGGGCTGCCGCCCATTGCTTTCCCAGGGGCGTTAGCAGGGAGCTGGAATGGATGTAGAGCAGCTGGGACCCAAACTAGTACCCATGTTGGATGCAGATGGCGGCTTAACCCTCAGCGCCACAGCGCCAGCCCCTTCCCTCAGTTTCTTGACTTCTCCATGTTCTTTCTCTCTAATGCCTAGCACGTGGTCCCTTCTGTCTGGAGTGCTGCGTCCAAGGCCCCTTTCTTTGAGCTTCTCCACGTTAATCTCACTTCCCGTTGCATCTAAAGTGTAACTCCCTGAGGCAAGCCTCTTTGATGCCCCACATACAGTCTTTTTTCCTACATTCTCGATGGCCCAGGTGCTTCCTCCCCTAGCCCTTGTTATTCTACATCCCTTAGTGTGATGGGCTGTGCAGTATCTGTGTGTGATGCTGACTGTAACCTCTGCGAAAGTGAGGTGTGGTATCTGTTCTTGCCTGGCTTTGTATTCCCGGTGCTTTGTCATTGGCATGTTTTTCATTGTAAAGACACTTGTGTCGGTTGAGTAAAGGAATTTCTGTCCTTAAAAGATGAACAGAAACTCAGTTGCCAATGCTACAACGGGAGGAAAAGAGCAACAGCAGGCGTTGATGAGTGACAAGCATGATGTTGGAATATTGAGGGATTGCTAAGGTGTGCCTTTGCCAAGGCCTCCTGAGAGGAAGGAGGGGCCGGATCACAGGAACCTGCTCCTCCACTGTGATGTTGCAGTGTGTGATCTTGGAGTGGGATTTGGGCCTTAAGAGTGATTTCTTTAGTACCCTTAGAAAGAAAAAATAATTTCACAGGGGAAAAAAAAAGGCTGGTTTTATGTATTACAAGATGAGAAGGAGGCATTTGGCCTAGCAGTTAAGATGCTAGTTAGGATGCCTTTATTCCACATGGAGTGCCTATGTTTGACTCCTGGCTCTAGCTCCTGACTCCAGCTTCCTGCTGATGTGGCTCCTAGGAGGCATCAGTGATGGCTGAAGTATTTCAGTCCCTGCTATGTGCATCGGAGTTTTGGATTGAGTTCTTGGCTTCCAGACCACGTGGGTATTTGGGGAGTGAACCTGCAGATGGGAGCTCCTTCTGCTTGTCACTCCTTCTCATAATTAAAAACAAAAATAAAAATAAAATTTTTTAAAAGATGAAATCTATAAAAAGATTTCACCAAAGAATGTTTGGGATTCTGAAAATGTAGTTATGTAAAAATAATGTTTTTTGAAAGAAAATTCCAAATACCAGGAGTCTGTTGTGTGCAAAACACCATCATAGCTGCCATGTATAAATAAAATATGTCCATTAAACCCTTGCAGTGAAGAAATTGAGTGGAAGAGTGGGGATTGGAGGCTGATGACCCTGTTCAGCAAACTTAATGGAGTTTCCCAGAATAAGCCTGTGATAAAGCCATGCTCACTCAGATGACCAAAAACAGGATAAATACATCCCGGCTCCTATAAAGCAGTGACTCAAGAGTGAGCCCTAAAGTTGATATCTTCAATTTCTGCCATTCAAGAGGAGACATTAATAAAAGACCTCATTGTAAAATCCTTTTCTTTAAAAAAAGATTTATTTATTTATTTGAAAGTCAGAGTTACACAGAGAGAGGAGAGGCAGAGAGAGAGAGAGGTCTTCCATCCACTGGTTCACTCCCCAATTAGCCACAGCAACTGGAGCTGCGCCGATCCAAAGCCAGGAGCCAAGAGCTTCTTCTGGGTCTCCCACACAGGTACAGGGTCCCAAGAACTTGGGCCGTCTTCATTGCTTTCCCAGGCCATAGCAGAGAGCTGAATCAGATGTGGAGCAGCCGGGTCTTGAACCAGTGCCCAATATAGGATGCTGGTCTTCAGGCCAGGGCATTAACCTGCTGCGCCACAGTGCTGGCCCCAACCCTTTTCTTATAGTAGATGCCTGCCACTGTGTGAAGCTCGGGGTTGGGTAACATTCCTCTCCAGTCCTGCCCTGTGTGTGACACAGCCTTTCTGAGTGCATTATGAAGGTTCCAGGACAAGGCCAATCATACTCTTCAAGTCAAAGGTTCCCCCTGCAGCTAGTTATATAAGGTGAAAAGCCACTTGGTGGTATAAACGTCAACTTCATGGAAGAACTTTTGGCTCACGATGCCTAGGCAGATGTACCGATTGGCTTTAAATAAACATCACTATCTATGAATGACTGAGACCTGATGGCTCCTTTTCCAAAATTTGAATTAGAGTATTTTGCGGCATATTTTTTTTTATTTTTTCAACTTTTATTTAATAAATATAAATTTCCAAAGTGCAACGTTTGGATTATAGCAGCTTTTCCCCCTATAACTTCCCTCCCACCCACAACCATGCCATCTCCCACTCTCTCTCCCATCCCATTCACATCAAGATTCATTTTCAATTATCTTTATTTACAGAAGATCAATTTAGTGTATACTAAATAAAGATTTCAACAGTTTTTGCAGCATATTTTATACTCAATCAGAAGTATTCAGAAAGACCATAAAGAGTGATCCTATCTCAAACATACGTCTTAGAAATAAGCAGGGTTTCATTTGCTGGCTGAGAATTTAAGTTCCTTTGGTGAAGAATAGTAGTGCCCACTCAAAATGAGTAGGCAGTTGGAATGTGGTGGCGAGCCAGTGTTTGGTGCTGTGGTTTAGATACACCTTGGGATGCTCGCATCCCATATCTGGGGACCAGTTCAGGTCCCACCTCCTCCGCTTGTGAACCAGCTTCCTGCTAATACACTCCCATGGAGGCAGTAAATAAATGACTCAAGCACTTGAGTACTCCATCACCCATGTGGGAGACCCAAATCGAGGTATAGGCTCTTTACTTCAGCCTGGTCCAGCCCTTGCCGTTGCTGGAATTTGGGGAGTGAGCCAGTACAAGAAAGATACCTCTCCTTCCACCCTCTGTTTCTCTGCCATTCAAGTAGAATTAAAATTTCAAAAATTAAAAATAGTCTTTAAAAAAACAAAAGAGAGAATAGAACGGAATGAACAAGTCTTGAGTGCTTTAGAAAGCATGGTGTCCCGGTACAAATGCAGGCATATTACCTTACGTGCTCATCTACGCCATCTTGATTTGAAAGTACCAAAAATCCTTAAGCGATGCAAGGTATTACGTAGTCTGCCCTTTTAAATTACTGTAAGATGAAGATTCTTAGTTTCTTCCAAATATTTCCCAGAAACAAAGCAGTAAAAATGTAAGCTGTGATTCAGAACTTGGGACCTGAACTTGATCTTCAGATGCTCCTGCACTAGCAGAGTTGAAACTGAATTCTCCCGGGTAAAGGGTGTTCAGAAGAAGTGAAACATATTTCCTGTACAAGGTGCTTTTTCTATAGAACAGTTTGCTGTTTCTGTGTCTCGCTTTGTAGATGCATAATTACATAGACTTACACGTACACATGTTGCCCCAAAACACGTACACAGCCACCTTCTTAGGTAGTGAGATCTTCACTTAAGTTGTTGTGTTCTTTCAGAAGTGTGGATTCTTCCATGTTTCCCTATCTGTGCCTTGGCAGTATGTCTTTTCTGGTGTTAACTCCGCATATTGATTTTGATCTGTTAAGGCCAGTGCAGTTCTGTATGTCTTAGATAATGTGGCAGTAACAGGTGAGGGCAGCTGGGGTGCAGCTGCTGATCGCTACTGCCACATTTTCCTTTTGGTTGATATTTAAGAAGAAACATTCGACTTAGGTTATGTAAATGATAAAGTTGTGATTAAGAGTGTTAAGAGACTGGGTTAAAGTGTTTCTTTTCTGGGTAGAAAACTGGGACCCACCTGTGGATTAGAATTCTCCTTTCCACTCCAGCTGGTGACTCAGGTAAACTCCCCAAGCGCTGTTCCTTCACTGGCTAAGGAGCAGGGTTTCTGTGAGAGTCAGTAGGCAAGAATGAACTTCCTGTTAGAAAAAAATCACATTATTTTCCTTAGAATGCATCTATTGTCTTTTTTTTTTTTCTGTCTGTAAATGCAGTGATGACCCATGTGAAAATCAAGAGTTTGATTTTCTATAAACAAAACTAAAATGAAGCTCTACTTCCCTATGAATGAGCTAATGTAGGCTTAAAATGTACACTAATCATAGCTCTGCCATTTGCCGGGAGCATTCACTGAGCTAGTTACCTCTCCTAGTCTTGTTTTCTTCACCTGTGAAAGGGAGCATTCTCCCTCTGCATTGTTGTATTAAGCAAGTTAATACAAAGTGTTTATAAAATATACATATAAATATATGTTGTTATACACATACATACACACATCTCATAAGCTGCCAGTAAAGTCCTTTGTAACTATCTGGAAATGTTTTTTACATACATTGCTATTCAGAACATAACAAGGAAAAGCACAAAATAAAGCCTCTCCATTCTCATCCCGAGTAAAGGGAGACCTCTCATCCTTCCCTAATTCTCTCTTTTATTCTTGTGTATCATTATTTTTCCCTGGAGATGCTGAGTATATTCCCCTGAAAATGTTGCTTAATAGTCAGATATTACACTTGATCTTCAGTATTTTCATTCATGACTAGTGCCAACAAATATAAAACTGATTAGACACAGAAAACCCAAACATACTAAAATACATATATTCAGCTGGTCTTGGTCCTGCTGTCAGGAACCCTACTGTTTGCATATGGAAAGAATCTTACCTTTCTATTAGGAGGAAGTGCGGGCACTGACATTTCCAGTTCTTGCCGGAGAATCTTTCTCAGCTCCTAGTTCACTGGTGTGGGGACCTTGGACTGCTGCCGCTGGGGAGAGACATTATTTATCATCTGAGCAGGTGGCACTAGCACTGCCCCAAGTGTGCAGGCTGCCTAAGATGAGTCTCTCCCAGGCCCCCTTTGAACTTGGCTTTGTAACATTGTCGGTCCTGGAGATTGCTTCCCACACTGTGCAGGGTATGGAGCAATTGGTTATTAATATTTTTGAGGTACTTCCTGCAGTGAGCGATCTGTTGTGGTTCTCACTAGTGTTCAGTGTTTTCCCAATTAGCTCTTTCAGGCTGTGCCAGGAAAAGCTTAAGTTTCAGGGGGATCCCCGGAGTCTGTTCCTCAGTGGCACTTTTGCTGAGCACTGATCAACATTCAGCCTTTTTAAAAAATTACTGTAACTTTGCTGAGGAGTTTATTTTACATGAGAACATCAAAGATTGAGCCAAGGAATTTGTTTCTTTTTATCATGTTAACCTCCTTCCTCCTGTCAAGGTCTGTCCTATGACATGTGATTTCCTTTTTCCACCAGTGTTTGGCTATATGTTGTGTGCAGGGATGTGATGCAATATTTCAAAAGGAAAGGGCTGGTGTTACGGCTCAGTGGGTTCAACTGCCACCCACAGTGTTGGCATCCCGTATCAGTGCATTGTATCATTCCATGTCAGCGTAGCTGAGTCACCAGCTGCTCTGCTTCCAACTCAGCTCCCTGCTAAATCACCTAGGAAAGCAGTGGAAGAAGGTTCTAGTTCTTGGGCCCCTTCTGCACATGTTGTAGGCCCCGATGGAGTTCCTGGTTCCATGGCTTCAGCCTGGTCCAACCCTGGCTGTTGCGACCATTTAGGGAATGAATCAGCAGATGGAAGATCTCTGTCTCTGAATCTCTGTGTCTTTTTGTAACTCTGCCTTCCAAATAAATAAAATAAATCTTAAAAAAAAAAAGTTCTAGGGAGATGATGTATCTCAGGAATGCAGTTGAGTAGTCAGTTGTTGAATATGTGGCTCTTTTCTGCTGTTAAGTGAACAGAAGTAATTAGTATCATGTATAAACTAAATATACTATCTAAAGTTTAAGCATTTGAGAAACAGAGACATGATCCTCTGTTCCTGTTTGCCAACCCTGACCACACCCTGTAATGATGGCTGTTTCAAGGGGTGGCCTTGAGCCCATGTTCTTTTTATGATCTGTCTCTCCCTACCAAGTCACTCCAAACTAATATGCAGTTTAAATAAAAACAGCACATGAAGCCTCTGGGTTGTTCTAAAGGAAACTTACCATCAAAGCACTGAATCCAGAATTTCCGGAGCTACTGTAGTTCTGTGTCCAAACGCAAATGTCAAGCCTGGGTGTGTGATAGTGAACTTGGTAATTTGACTGACTGGTGTTGATTCAGCCTGCTCATCCTCTTAGTGTTTTGGTATTCCCCCGAGGTGCCCTGTTCATCTTTTACCTTTGCCCCTCAGTTTGGGTGGAGTTTTTTCCCCTTGCAGTCCTGGGAAAGGGTTTGTGATTCAGTATTTCCGGGCGGAGCCCTGACTACTTGTGACCGTGCCATGCTGAATGACTTAACAGTGGACCTGTCTCACCCTGTGCTGCAACTGTTAGAAGAAGAAAAGCACACACTTTGCTACTGGATTTGAACTGATGAGGTTTGGTTTTGGCAGTGTTGGCTGCCTTCTCATTACCTCAGTGAACCTGAACTTGAAGCCCATCAAGTAGGAGGCAGAACTGGGGATTGGGGAGAAATCAGAACCTGCTGACATAGTTTGAGTCCCCAAATAAAACCTTACTTAAAATACTAGAAGCCAGTTTTCTTTCCTTTTTTTCCTTTCATTTTAGATGTGTGCCCAATTCTGAGCTAATCTGGAATTTGTGTGTGTGTGTGTGTGTGTGTGTGTGTGTGCTTAAGCTGTGCTGAGTTGGATCTTGGATCTTCTTTCTCTACTTTTTAAAATTTTCATTCATTCATCCATTCATCCATCCATCCTTTTGGAAGCAGAGCAACAGGGAGAGAAGGGAGAGAGATCTTCCATTTGCTTATTCATTAACCAAATGGGCACAACAACCAAATCTGGGCCAGGAAGATGCCAGGAGCCAGGAATTCCATCCAGATCTCCCACATTGGGCCATCTGCTGCTGCCGGCCCAGATGCACTAGCAGGAAGATGGATTGGAAGTGGAATAGTCAGTACTGAAACCTCCACCATTACAGTGGATTCTGATTCTGTAAGTGGTGGCTTAGCTTGCTGTAGTGCAGTGAAGGCCCTCTTCTTTCTCGGTTACTAGAGTTCAGTACTACAAAGAGCAGAAACGCTGGTGGGCTGGGGGGAGTTGTGTTGTGGCACAGCAAGTGAATCTGCCACCTGCTATGCCAGCATCCTATCTGGGAGTCTGTCTGAGTCCTGGCTGTTCCACCTCCTATCCAGCTCCCTAATAATGGACTGAGAAAAGCAGGGGAAAATGGCTCAAGTGTTTGGGCCCTTGCTACCCACATTAGAGACCCAGATGAAGCTCCTGGCTTCGACCTGGCCCAGCACTGGCCATGTCAGGCATCTGGGGAGTGAAGCAGTGGATGAAAGATCTCTCTCTCTCTCTCTCTCTCTCTCTCTCTGTGCCTCTCTGCATCTCTCTGTAACTCTGGCTTTCAAATACATAAATAAATCTTGTTTTAAAAAAAAGAGTGATGGATGGAAAAACATTGATAAGAGATGGGATCCAAAAACATTTTTTCGTTGGAGAAGAATGAATTTAAAATATAGGAAAATATTTAGAAAATTACTCCATCTTGTTCAATGTATTATTCTAACAATTAAGTTCAATATCATGGTTTCTGAGTAGGAAGTGATTTCTGTAGGCACCAAGCATACATGTTAAAGTTTATGCAAAATTGTAAGTTAAGCACATATGGAGGCTATCCTTATGTTTATCCAGAACCACGGCACAGCGGTTAACTTTTAAATTTGAAGAATGACAGAATGTGCCAGTGTTTTAGGTAGCCGTAATACCTTAGTTAAAATGGACTTTGCGTTTAAAATGTTCTAAAATGCATCAATTTACATTGGATTGGAAGCTTGAGCATGTCTAGGATAGTATTGTGCAAGTGAAAAGTGGTGCTTGATTTGGGTGGCTATTTTTGGAAAGCCTTATTCCCCAGTACTTGAAGAAAAGATTAAAAATGATGTTTGCACTTGGGATATTACAGTCTGAGGTTTGCAGACTGTGCTACTTGTTGTGCACTGAAGTTGGTCCAAACAAAGTGTGTTTCAACAGCCACACGTGCCCTTGACCGCAGTACTGTGCTGAGCTGAGTTGTAGTGCCACCCAGAGTTCTGGGATTTAACACACTGGGATGATTCAGGTTACTCCTTCAAGTTACCATAGCTCAACCCTGAAGCCTGCCACTTGACCCATTCAAGGTTTCTTCCACTTTCAACTTTCAAAAGCTGCAACATTTTACCATGCTGTTAACAGACTTATGGGGTAGGGTGGGAAGCCCTGCAAGAGGTGTTCAGGATGTACTCCATCAAACCTCCTGAAACTAAGTGTAGTAGCTATTCTTGGAGGTTTTGAAAGTTGCAAATGCTCTTTGGGTTTAGATTTCAGCGCATAATTTGTGAAAAAGTTTATTTGCTTTTGTAGTATTGTTACAATGCTTGTGTATATACAGACATAGTGATATTTTAAAAAGCAAGAATAACACCAGGGATGAAAGTACCAACTGTTAACTCTCTAACACCATGGCAGTGTTAACACATGAGATAATTTTTCTCTGATGCCATACATTTTATTTATTTTATTTATTTTTTTTGGACATGCAGATTTAGAGAGAGAGAGACAGAGAGAAAGGTCTTCCTTTCTGTTGGTTCACCCCCCAAATGGCTGCCATGGCTGGTGTTGCGCCAATCCAAAGCCAGGAGCCAGGTGCTTCCTCCTGGTCTCCCATGGGGTGCAGGGCCCAAGCACCTGGGCCATCCTCCACTGCCTTCCTGGGCCATAGCAGAGAGCTGGACTGGAAGAGGAACAACTGGGATAGAATCCAGCACCCCAACCGGGACTAGAACCTGGGGTGCCTGCACCACAGGCAGAGGATTAGCCTAGTGAGCTGCGTCGCCGGCCTGATGCCATACATTAACAAGGAAGTCCATTAAACCTTTTTGAATTTATTTTTGTGAGAGATTGATTGATTCCATCTACTGGTTCATTACCATAATACCCACACAGCTGGGGTTGGGCCAGGCCAAAGCCAGGAAGGTGGAACTCAATCTGGGTTTCCCAAAATGATGGTATCACCTGCTGCCTCCTAGGGTGCACATTAGCAGGAAGTTGGATGAGAAGCAGAGGAGGCAGAACTTAAACCAGGTATTCCAACATGCGATGCTCCAGTATGGGATGTTAGTGTCCTAAGCAGTGACTTAACTGTTGTGGTAAATGCCCACCCCAGCATGTTCATTTCAGTATTTTGACATATATCATTGCTGTTTTGTGGTATGTTGATAGGCAGTAACATTGTTATATATACATAGACTTGTTTTTCACATAATGCAAAAGCAACATACTGATGGTTGGTCCAAGTGTGTACTGACCTTCTGACATAATTCTTGGTTTTAAGTTGGTGTGCTTTCCTGTCAAGCTTGCTTTCTCTTTTATGAAAACAGATACCTTGTATACCAACACAGCCTCAAGGTCTAATTGGGTTGGATTCCCAGTAACTATTTTTTATAATTAAATACATTAATGAATGATGACTGGATTAATTAATGGAAATACATTCTTGAGAATTTTAAAGAAGAGGATTTGGATAAAACAACTTGTGCATAGACAGGCATGAAACTGTTTTTCACTAGTAAATATGATATTATCAAGAAATTAGGAAGAATATTAAGAGAAGAACACACATACAGAACTCTCGGGGCAATTTAGTGACAGGAGTAGGTTAAGAACTAACAGGATGATGACATCCCTGGCCCTGAAGCTGGGAACCAAGTGAAACGTAAGAAACAATGGCTGAGAATTCAGAAATTCACAAGCGTCAATGTTGCCCAAAAAGAAATGGGAATGAACTCTAACCTGGGGAAATCCACCCATTGTTTTCAGTCTGAGCATCAAAGTGTGAAAAGTAGTTGATGCAAAACTGAAAGGGAGAGATGTTTTTAGGTTTTGGAAGGGGATAGTTGAAAATATATTATAAAATAGAACAGGGACCTCATTTTCATGAAACTCGAGTACCCCAAAGTTAAGCTGTGTTCCTTAGCAGTAACTTGATTCCCATTAGCAATCTGTATTGCTACTAAAGTCCACTCGTGGTAGTAATAATAGATGCTGGTTTCCGCACAGTGACAATTTGACCAGATAAGTTTCTTTGGTAGTTGCAGGTGCTTGGGGTTTCACAGCTTTCTTATTTGTAAAAAAAAAAATAAATAAATAAAAATAAAATAAAAAATAAAAAAAACACAAAACTCAACATACCTGTTAGATCTAGAAAACTGTTTATATTTGGAGGTTCATGGCCATCAAGATTTGTGCTTAACTGCATCAGAAAAACTTTGGGAGGACTTTGTCCCTAGATATCTTTCTTCTTTCCAGTCCTTAGAGAAATGGGGTGAAATGCATCATCTTCACTCCAGAAGTTACTTGTGACATTGAAGCGGTGAAATGGAGCTGTTGTATTCTACCAAAGAGTAATGAGGTAGTTGTCAGGGAAATTAGGTAAAAGACAGCCAGTTACTTAAATCTGTAATTTACAGAGAGAAATGAGAACTTACTCAAAACTTAACCTACTCTGAGATATCTGTTAACATTTCAAAATACTAATACAAATTCTTATAAAATGTTTATTGTATCAATTTCTAACTCTTGTTCACATTGTAAGAGATTAAATTCAACTGGCAAATATTGTATTTGGAAAGAAATATTACATGAGTTTAAATAATGAGTTACTCTGCAATAGTGTTCTATTGTTTTATTCCTTCCTGAAGTTTCCAAAACTTGGGAAAGACTAGAAGATGATCATTTTTTAATATTAGTAAAAACTGATTGATGTTCTAAAATTGTAAATAATAGAAAACCAAATGAAGTAGCTATTCATAGCTTTAAATGGCAGATGTGGAAAAGGGGAGGGAAGGATCCTTTGTGTCTCCCTTTATTGTTTATCGAAAAATGGCAGTCATGCTGAATAAATGAAGAAAGTAAGATGCTTCGAATTCCAATAACTTACTTTCTTGTGTTTTTGTTATTTGGAGATAATGACTCATAGAACAGAAATGCAGACACTCATGACCATGTTTTAATTCCTGTTTTTATTAATGGCTCATTTTAAAGTCTTAAGGGAAACCCCTTAGCTGCTCTGCTATAGAGTTCACCTTGAAACCCACTCATAAGGTTTATCATGGAACTTGAAGTTGGTCTATCCGTAGTCCGTACATGATGTGATGGTTAGCATTCTCTATGACAGTGAATTTCAGTTATCTTTTTAAACCCTTTTTAAGTTGCTTAAAATATTGAGGTTACATTGTTTAGTTAGAATCCTGTTTTACTGTCACTTTATTCTTACTTATAGAAAAGTTGG